>JAVXUL010089082.1:0-23202 GCA_035590515.1 Trichilia minutiflora | reverse complement strand
AATTTTCAAAGCCTTAGTATTTTAATTTATATTTAATTCTTATTCGGTAATTTCTTCTTTAAAATCAATCCAACACTAGTTCTACCTTTTCTATTGGATATTGGCTTGGACATAACCAATTGGACTCTTAGAAAAACTGTTCCCTGTGGATACGACACATGGACTCATCGGACTACTCTACAATAAGATAACCTATATTTGGGTACAAAATCTAATTGAGATCAATTATGAACCCCATTCTTTAAATACATAGGTAATATGATAATTTTCTTTATTTATACGTATGCATGTTGTTGTACATTGCCTAGGCCTTAGTGGGTTTTATTATTTGAAAATTCTATTAAAGATGAGGTCTAATGTTAAATAGCTTATTAACAAGAAAAAAATGAATTTTTGACCTTGAATTTGACTTTGATTTGAAAAATATTCATATTATTTTTATAGAGCTTGAAGAGAGTTTTTTGTTAATATATTATGAGCTTTGCGACAATATCTAGATCAAAAGTTATGAGTATAGTCTTCAGTTGATGGGAAAAGAGTGGTAAATATTGATGTACATATGTTATGGCATCGATACTTGATGTTGAGGGTCATAAGTATCGAGACCTAGCTAAAAAGTATCAATACATAGACACATAAGTTTCATTACCCTATGCATAGGAGTAGAAGGTATCGATCGATATATAGAAAAAAGTATTGCTACTTGTATACGAAAGTATCGTCACTTTGTGCCCAAGGTAAGAAATATCAATGCATGGCTATGAAGTATCAATATTGGGGGTCATTGTGTAGAGTAAAGTGAAGTATTGATACTTAGAGAAAAAGTATCGATACTTTGGGATGCAATACAAACTTTATCGAGCATTTCTGGAAAAGAGTATCAATACTTGAGGGAAGAAGTATTAATACTTGGATACATTGACCTTAGAACCCATTTTCAAGTTAAAGTATTGATACTTGGAGAGAAAGTATTGATATTTAGGGATGTATCAGATGTTATAGCATGATTTGGGGATATTTTGGTCAATTTAAAGCTGTTTATATATGGGTATAGGAGCTTATTCTTCCCCTATTTCTTCTTTTCTCTTGTCTTTCTCAGTTTTCCCCATTTTCAGATATAAACTCGTTCTCACTCAAATCTCTACCAATCTTCATCGTTTTTCATGGAATAGCTTCAAGAATTAACCCTCGAGCTTAGGAACACTACTTGATCAAAATATTGCCTATTGATTTGAGAGGAATCGAGAGGTAAAGGCTTAAGATGAACAGTAAGAAAGGAGCAGAATCAAACAAAAAGGAGGTTATCTATAAGCTTGGGTATAAGACTCTTGATTAGAGAACCACCAACGAGAGGAGAACATCAAGAGAGCTATTCCCTGCCATAGAGTAGTGAATGGAAATATTCCTTGTTTTTATTTCTCTCTTGAGGCTAAAAGGATAGATATATTACGAGTTTCGTTAATGATGGGTTTCGATGAATGTGGTTAGAGTGCCAATATTTTATAATATGATTTCATTGTTTGGCCTTATGTGCCATGATTTACTTGATTTAGCCTTGTGAGCCATGAATTATTGATTTTGGGTTTATATGTCACGATTTCATTATTTTGGCTTTGCAAGCCATTATTGTTGATTGTTTGAGGGTAAGGATTTTCATGCAACATGAAATAGGATAAATGGAATCCAATAAGCCCGAAAGTTGAGGATTGATCACGTAGTATAAAATATGATGGGTGATCCATATGATCTAATAGACTCAAGAGATGAGGATCGATCACACAGAATGAAATAGGGTAGGTGATTCATATAATCCAATAATCCCATACAATATAACATGCTATTATGTTTTTACATTTACTAGTTGCGGATGGCATCTTATAGACTGAGAGGCATTTATTTCTTAATTATTATTAAATTGTGGTTTTTATGCCACACTATTATTTAAGGATAAACTGAGTAAATGATGGTTACTCGAATTATGAGAATTTTTGGTAATTTAATTGTATGATCTCATATATATAAGTTTGTTTTTCTTTCTTATCAATGAGTATTTTTTCAAATACTCACCCTTCTCTCTCCACGTTTCAAGATAGTGCAGCCATGTGTAAGTATAGTGGAGCTTATAAGAGTTTCAGTATACTTTTCAGGTACTCGACTCATTTACCCATAGTATAATCCACTGAGCAGAAAGTTTATATTAAATAAATTTGAAAACTATGTATTTTATTCGATTGAGTATTGATTGTAGTGATTCATTTTAAAGCGAATATTTATTGTAATGTGTTTGTATTGAAATATGTCATTGACTTACTTATGGTTTGAACATACTTGAAAAACTGTAAAATTTTTATTTATGTTTGGAATTGGATTCAAAATAGGTTTTAACGTCTTGCATATTCTGAAAGTGTATTCTGACTAATAGGATTTAGAATTTTTGATCAAGATCCAGTCTAGTTTGAATAGAGGATCGAAAAATCGATCCCCTATTTAAATCAGACTGGTACCTAGTTTAAACCAGGTACCAGTTTTATTATTGAAATTTAAAAATAAAAATAAAAACTTTATAATTCCTATAATTTAGTCCTTATTTTTTAAAATAATTTTAAAAATCTAACATTTTAATCCAAAAATTTTTAAAAATTACCCAATTAACTTTAAAAATATGAATAACCATATAAAATAAATAAATATCCAAATTCAAATAATAATTAATTAAATTTTTAATAATTAAATAATAAAATTATCCTCATAAAATATATGTATGCATAACAATTAAATATCTTCTTATAATATAATTAGACAAACAAAAGAAACTAAGATTAATCTAAATAATAATTAATTAAACATGTCCTCATAAAACAATAAAATTATCATCATTAATACAAACCAATCTAAAAATAAATAATCTATAGTTCATTATCCTCAATTTCAAAGAATCCAGAAAAAAAATTTTGAAATTACAACTTCCAACTTCATCCTTAATTTGCCTCCAAAAGCTCATCTTCATGAGTCACAAGTTATAACTATCAAAAAAAAGAAATAAGAAATTAATTATAATAAAAATAACCATACTAACTACTTATAATATTAATATTAGTAACCACTGCATAACCATTACTAAAAATTATAAGCAAACCCACATTACCCACAAAAACATCAATCGTCAATGGTAAGTATTAGATCTAAAGTTGTATTTTGTATCCCTAACATAATAAAGTTTGCAAGTTCCATCAAAATTAATAGAAAATATATAAAATATAAAGCATTTTGTATGATATAAAAAATTACCTTCAACCACGATATCCGTTTCTTAGGACAACTCTTCAGTATTTAATTCAGTACATATGTCAGATGATTGTAGCCAATCATTAGTGCAAACAAGAGTCTCTACCATCTTCGAAATTAAAGAACTCTTAAAAGGATCCAAAACACAGCATCCTGAATTGAACGTTGACTCAGATACAACTGTGGATACCGGCATAGTTAATACATCTTTCGTAATCGAAGATATCACTCGATACCGATAACTATTAACCTTCCACTAACTCAAAATATCAAAAACTTTTGCATTTCTATCCCTCACCTTAAACCGATCCTCAAAGTACCTATCAATTTTAGTTTTAAAAGACTTATCATCCCATAACATTAGTTTATCATATTTCTTATCTAACGTACACCAAAACCAATTTGTGTGTCACCACTATCACACCCTTTCATATTACTTGACATTTGAGATAAGTTACCATGTTGTGTTTCAAAATTAAGATCAGGATATTTAATCTCATATACCTCATAAAGACTATATAAAGTAGTCTTTACCTTGATTTTTAACATGTTGGTTTTTTCTATATCATAACTTTTATCAATCACCTAATTCATATATCTCAGCTTATGTCGAGGATCAAGAGCAATTGTCACAAACAACAAGATATTACAATTATCAATATTTGCAAAATATTTCTCAAATTTCTTCAAAATACCAACAGCCATGGAATTAACATCATCATCAGTAGATTGACAATGCCTCTTTAGCTACAAACCAAGTCCTAATATTATTTTTATGTAAATGTTACTTGTGACATACAAAGAACCAGAAACAAACAAAGTGGCCTCATAAAATATCTTTAAGAAAGGCAACAAAGATCAAGCCTTTTTTCAATCACTTCTAGTTGCCTCCCCCAGTTTATTTCCCTTCGACAACTCATCAGCATATTTAATATCTTGACATTCAAGCAAATAAAATACTTTTTCAAAATTTAATGATGTTTCTCAAATACGTGGAATTCCACCTAGTTTCAACATCTAAACATAAAAAACTTTTGCAATCAATTTTTTATTGACTCACAGCTTCTTTAAACTATTGTAACCTAGATAGAGACAATCTCACAGAACATATAGTATTATGACTTTTACAAACTGACACATCAAATTCTTTCAACCCCTCTCTAGCAATTAGATTCATCAAATGTGTACAACACTTATATGAAGCAAACCACCATTTAAAAGTGTCAAATTTCAATTTTCAAATCTCTCCTTCAAATAAGAAATGACAACAACATTGAAACTAGCATTATCTACAGTTATGGTCAAAACATTCTCAATACCCTATTCAAGCAAACACTTCTCAACTGTCTTACCAGTTACAATCTCTGCATGACTAAAAATTGGACAAAAATTGAAAATTCTTTTACGTAATTTTCAATCATCATCAACAATTTGTGTAGTTAAACACATGTAATTCAAATTTTGACAAGATGTTTAACAATCAGTAGTAAGACTAATCCTCAACTAAAATTTCTTGATATATTATTTTAATTTTTTTCTCATTTAAATATAGTTAGAAACAATCTCTAGTTATAGTAATTCGTGAGGAGATATTGAATTTAGGTTGTAACATAGAAAAAAATAAATTGAAACCTTCATGTTCAACATGCCTAAATGGTAGCTTATCTAAAATTAAATATTTAGCACGTGCCTCTCTACTTTCTTCTTGCTTAAAAGTCTAATTCACTAATTGGTTTGAACTTCCTCCCTTAAAATTTTTAAATGCCAATGTTCCTTGTTTTTTGTCAACCACATTATGCGAAAACTTCTTACACCTATTCAAATGATTAGACAAACTACTAGTTCCAATTAAACTCGAATAACAATATGAACCACAATAATAATTATATACAGCATGCAAACTGTTATCATTAGAATTTGAAATTTTAAAGTGCTCCATACCCAAGAAGCATTCTTTCAACTTTTTTGTGTTTTTAAAGCTACCATAGAAGAAGTAGTGCGTGACTTTCCTCTAGGTTTATTATTGGACTTTCTGCTATTGCATTATCTTCCATATCATTTTTATATGTAATGTAAATCTTCAATAAAAATTCAAAATAAATATATATTAGTGGAAGAATTTAAATAAGTGTAGTTTTTCAATGTACCACTATTGAAATAGTACATTGTACTCAATGACAATTTATTATAATGCAAGATCTTCAAGTTTTAAAACAAAGTAACAAGATGATCACCTGATTTCTAAACCATTCTGTTGTGTCAATGACATGTTTTGGGTTTTTAGTTAGCCGAGCATGATTTATAACACAGTTAATCTCTTATTGAAATGTTGGTTAATCAAAAACATGTGACCAGGAAGTAATATCTCCTCATTTTTGCAAGCATACATAAATCTTGCATCCTGCATTTTCCAATTATCATAGAGTACTATTTAGAACTTATCTAATTATGCCTCAATTACTAGCACAAAACAATTAGTCAAGCAACAATATATTAGTAACAAACCGATGGCCAACTAAAAAATCATATGTACATGGGTTCAATTTGTGCAACTTCAACCTCTAAATCCAATGAATTGTAGTGTATAAGGCAAAGGATACAAACAAAAAATGATGATTTAGTTAAAATATATGTTATGTAAGTATCTTGAATTATATTTATGTTATGTAAATTTCCTAAAATATATATTATATAGATATCTTGTTTGTTTATTTTATTTTTTAAAAAAGAAGAAAAATTCTCAAGTTCATGCTGAATGCCATACAAACAAATATAAAAGATGGGCACATTTTAATGAGCAATCTTTTTAAGGTGAATATGACATTTAGAGGAAGCCGTCTAAATACTAGACATCAAGACTATTCGCATAAAGATTCACTCGTGCAAATAGCAAGGGATTCAAATTTTAAGGAGCCACAAGGTACAAAGAATGAAATAAGTAACGATCAGGATTATATTGTGGATGTAAATTCAAAAGTGAAATATGGTCAAACAGAACTCCGTGCAGTAACTCGCAAGAGACATTTTGAAATGGTAAAGTTTCTACTTGAAGAAGGAGTAAATGTAAACAAACCAGATGCTAGAGAATGGTCACTAAAAGCTATAGCAGAATAGTAAGAAAACAGAAGCATATATGACCTATCACTAAGTTATAAAAATTGGACACCATATAAACATATAGTATAGATAATAGGCCGCAAATATCAGATAATGTCATAAATAGTCAAAGCAAACATAGAAGCCAAGTGGGTCTGGACTAGTTAAATTCCTATTCAAAAAGAGAATCCAAAAAACTTGGCTCTACCATTTCTAATTACCCCAATAAAAAAGAAGTGATAAAACTGAACAACAAGAGAATCACCATTCACATGCTATTTTAAAGCACCAGTACGTCACAAACACAAAGGCAGCTAGGAAAGTTAATAGTCCTACCTAATTTAGTAGATGAGCTGCTTAGGATTGCTGGTAAGCCATGTTTAGCTTCAAAGAGGACTTGAAAAGAAACTTAAAATTTGGGAAACAGTTATAAATCAATATCAAGAGTTTCTTCAAGACAAGGGAAGACACATTGCAAGTTAGGATTGTTATATAATTATTAAAGTATTTTGAGTGAAACAATTGGAGGCATAGCAGAAATCAATATTCAAGTATTGATAAAAATCAACACCCACATTAGATTCCTCTAAAATACGATAAATTCAAAAATGTATTTCCCAAATTTTCATTAGACCATCTTCAATTAATCCAAACAGTTGAATCAATTTCATTTGTCAAAATGAAAATAAAAAATAGAAGCAATGAAGTGATCATAAATGATTACCTAACGAGATCGAAGAAGTAACTGGAGTTGACATAAAAGAAATGTGAGATTGAGAGATAAGAATGTGAGAAATATGGTGTTTGAGATGTTAATCGACGGACTTCTGTTATATTGTGTGCTTGTGTTTATTGATCAGATTAGAAATTGGGAAAATATGGTGTTTGAGGAATGGCAATAGCAGAGGTGGTGAGAGGTGGTGAGCACTCGTTGTCATCATCAAGGGAAGTATGGTGTTTGAGAAATGACAGTAGCAAAAGCGGTGAGCACTCGTTAGTTAGGGAAGAATGACAGCTGGATGACGACAATCACAACCATTGAAATGCGAAAATAATTTTGGTTTGAGGGAAATAGAGTTAGAAATTAAAAATAATTTTATTTTTGAATAATAAAAGTTTGGTATTGAATATAATATGGTACTCGATAACTTAGGATCAGATCTAGTTCGATTTAATAATCGGTAGATTTTAAGATCGATTCAGTCTTAATTAAATCAGGCTTTGATTTTTTGGGTACTGAATTTTTGAATCCGGACTGATACTCAAAAAAACTGGATGTTTTGAGCACTCTCAATTAGCTCTCTACTTCTCACAAAGTCTTTACCTCAAATATCTCCAACTATTTTAACTTAAGAACCATTCAGGAAGCCTTAGACGGCTCAAATTGAAATTTAGCAATTTTAGAAGAAATGAATGCTCTATAAAATAATAGAACTTGGGACATAGTCGATTGACTAATATAGAAGAAGTGATAGGATATAAATGGGTGTTTACAATTAAGTGTAGAGCTGATGGTAATGTAGAGAGATACAAGGCATAGTTAGTGGTAAAAGGATTTACATAGATATATAGTATTGATTATCAACAGACTCTTGCCTCGTTTACAAAAATTTATTCAATCCAAGTTCTACTTTATTTAGCTGTTAGTATTGACTAGCCTTTACACCTGTTTGATGTTAAAAATGTATTCCTAAATGGGGAGTTGGAAGATGAAGTTTTTATGAGTCTACCAATGAGTTTTGAAAAAAATCTTGGTGAATGAAAAATGTGCAAGCTAAAGAAATTCTTGTATGAACTTAAACAATCTCCTAGAGCATGATTTGAACAATTTGAAAAAATTATAAGGGTCAATAAATATACAAAGAATCAAGCAGATCATACGATGTTCTATAAACATTAGAAAGAGAGAAAAATTGTTATTTTGATCATTTATGCTAATGATATTATATTAAGAGGACCTTGATGAACTCAAAAGACCTAAGAAGGTCCTTGTCCAAGACTTTGAGATCAAAGACTTAAGAGCCTTGAAGTATTTCCTAAGAATGGAGTTAGGGTTTCTTCGTCTGTCAAAGGAATGATGTATTGGATCTTTTCAAAGAGATAGGTCTACTTGGATACAGGGCAGCTAAAACACCCATTGATTCTAATGTGAAACACCAACATACGAAACCATAAGAAGTGAAAAAAAGAGAACAATTCCAGAGATTAGTTGGTAAACGAATTTATCTATCGCATATTTGTTCAGACATAGCCTTTACAGTAACCATGGTAAGCTAATTTATGTCCTCTCTGGGTCCAAAACACTAAGGACATATACAAAATCCTAAGATATTTAAAAGGTTCACTAGGGAAAGGCTTACTATTTGAACGGCATTGTCACCTATAACTTGAAGTATACATAGATATGGATTGGGCTGGAAGTACAATTGACAGAAGGTCAACATCTTGTTATGGTACTTTTGTTAGAGGAAATCTTGTTACTTCACGCGAAGCAAGAAGCAGAATATAGTGGTAAGAAGCAGTATTGAAGCAGATTTTAGATTAGTTGCTCATAGAATTTGTGAAGCGTTGTAGATTAAAAGGATGTTAGATAAATTGAAAGTCATAAGTACTTCTCCCATAAAGCTAGGTGTACTGTGATCAAAGAGCTAAGATCTCAAAAGCTCATAATCTTGTTCTCCACAATAAAAC
The DNA here is from genome assembly GCA_035590515.1 of Trichilia minutiflora. Classification (NCBI taxonomy): domain Eukaryota; kingdom Viridiplantae; phylum Streptophyta; class Magnoliopsida; order Sapindales; family Meliaceae; genus Trichilia; species Trichilia minutiflora. Next base: position 14,130 of record JAVXUL010089082.1, on the reverse strand, counting down.
CAAGCATGTTAAGGTAGACAAAGACTTCATCAAACAAAAGATAAAGAATTAATAGATTTGTATGACCTATATATTTACTGATGAACAGGTTGCAGGTGTTCTACGAAAAAGATGGCCCAAGAAACAATTTGAAAAATTGATTGGCAAGTTGGCTATGAAAGACATCTTCAAACAAGCCTGAGAGAGAGTGTAGAAAAGAAGAATTATCTATGGCTGATACTTAGAAATTATGGCACATCTTTATGGATTGATAAGTTATAATTTTTGTATTAATTATGGGTTGTTAACCCTATAAAATTAGCAAAATTAGTTGTATAATTTCTTTTCCTTTTTTAGCATTTTATATTATGTATAAGATTTGTACATGTACACTATTTAGTATTGAAAATATACCATTTTTCTCCATATTTTCTCAATCAGGCCTTTAGTTTCAATTCTAAAGATAGACTACATTATTAAATAAAAGTTACAATATTCTTCAATGAATACATTTCCCTATTTCTTCTCAAAAATAATAAATAAATAACAAAAAAGAAAAAAGAAAGAAAAAGCTATTGACAAGTTTGGTATGCATTTTAAAGAAGCAAGCAATGTTTTTATCTAGGTTGGATTCACTCATCTCTAGGATTTTCAGGTTTGGGCTAAGCTAAGCCAAGTTTAGCTTGGAGAGTAAGTTGCCAAGTCCTATCTAAAGCTCATGACTCATTACATAGATATCATCCTTATGTATATTGTTAGAAGAATGAGTTTGGATCGGTCTAAAATATTGAAAAATTAAATATTTTAAGATTCACCAATTTACTGTTATCATCATTTCTTCTTCCAAACTCTTATTATAATGATTGATTGATTGTTTTAGGGTCCTTATGTATGTTTTAACTACTACAGTCCTAGTTACATTATATTCGGTTTTCTAGTATGTTCTTGTAAATGGTACTATAATAAATAGGTTATTAATCTACTTGTTATGGAGAAATGAAACTAATGTACTCCTTGTTATTTCCAATGCCTAGTATATTAATCTAGATGTCTATCATATGCTTGGCTATTCAATAGCCAAAGCTATTTATTTGCCTATCTAGTTTGGATGGTCTATTCAGTGTCTAGATCTATGTTGTTCCTATCAAAGATAAATTGATTTTTGATAAATGTAGTTGTAATTCTTATAATTTCATATACAAATCTACGATAGTTGGAATGACTTCTTTTATTACAGTATTAATGTAAAGGTTTCATGAACAAATCATAGCTTTAAACACTTTCTTTCACCATTGTTCCTGACCAGTGGTTTTTATTTTACCATTGTTCTTAACCAGTGGTTTTTATTTTCTTTAGCAATATATTACCATCAAAAAGATGATGGTTCATACCCATTTTACCATGCTTCATGTGCATATTATATATAAATGTGAGTGTTAAGTGTGGCCCATATTGGTATACATATGGGTATACACATATGTTAAACCCAATTAGTTTTGTGAGTCTAGTCCATGACTTATATATTTTTATAAATATATACCTTAGGGCATACATATGTAATCTTCTTATTATTCTTATAATAGAATTTTTCTTCACTTCCGTGATTTTTTGGGCACATTGCAAAGGTTTTCTACATAAATTTGGTGTCCCTTTATAATTGAAATTACTTTCTTGGTCTTGTTTTTATCATTGTTTATTATTTACATAATCTCCATTTTTGTACAACAAATTAGTCTCAAAGCTGAAGGTTCACCAAGGCGATGGCTAGTGCTTGTGATTGAACTAAAGTTTTGTAACAAGTTCTTCAGACAAATATAATTTCGAGAGATTTGATAATAAAATTAACTTCAATCTTTGAAAAATACAATTTGTTTTGTACATGAGACTATAAGGGTTGTGGAAAGCAATTGAAAAAAATACCAAAAGATACGTCCAAGGAAGGAAAACTAGATTTGAATGAGGGAGCTCTTAATACAATTCAAACAATAGTGAGCGGTGTTGTTCTCTGTGAGATTGTAGATAAAGAGACATTCTCAGAGGCAGGGCAAGGCTAGAAAAAATCTATTCTATAAAGGTTCTATGGTTTATATGTGAGCTAGTTTATCTAGTGGTTTTTACATTATTTAGGGATTGACTATTATAGGTGAAACTTTAACAACTATTGGGAGTAGAAATATGGACACTACTCAATTATGGCACTTGAGACTTGAACATATGGTGAAAAGGGTTTGCTAGAATTAAGTAAAAGGGATTTGCCGTGTAAAGAGAAGATAAAGTAGCTTAAATTCTATGAGCATTGTGTCTTTGAAAAGCGGTCCAAAGTAAAATTAAAACATGTAGTGCATAAGACCAATGGTACACTTGATTATTTGCATTCAGACTTATGGGATCTAAGAAAAATGGTTTTAAAAGGTAGCACTAGATACTTCAAGACTATTATTTATGATTACTCCAGGATAGCTTGAGTTTATTTTTTAAAGACCAAAGATAAGACATTTTAAACCTAAGCATTAGACGATATTAATTAAGAAGCAGACAGGTAGACATGCCAAGCATCTTAGGACTGATAATAGTTTGGAAAACTGTAACTCTCAGTTTGATGAGTTCTATAAGATGAAAGGGATAGTAAGATACCACACTTGTGTTAGGACATAACAGCAGAATGGTATTATAGAACGTATAAACAAGACACCATTGGAAAGAGCTCATTATATGCTTTTTAATTTAGGTTGATCAAAGGTATTTTGGGCTAAAATAGTACGTATCGCTTGCTACTTAGTAAATAGGTCTTCATCTTAAGTTATTGAGTGCAAAAGTCCTTTGAAATTATGGTCTAGTTCACTTGCTAATTATTCTCATTTGAGGGTATTTGGTTGCCTTGTATATGTTCATATAAATACTAGAAACTTAAACCAAGAGTAAAGAAGTGCATATTGCTATGGTATGCATCTGAAGTGAAAGGTTATAGACTATAGTGTACAGATCCAAAGTCTTCAAGTTTTCTTATTAGTCAGAATGTTACATCTCATGAATTCGTTTCATGGATCGTTTAAAGGATGAGTTAGTAACTGGTATAGACTACAGTGTCAGTGAACAGTTAGAGCTTGACATAAAAGCTATAATTGTACAATAACCCATAGAGCAGAGAATAAATGAAGTAAAAAATATTAATGAACAACGTTATACAAATGTTTAAGAATCTGAAGATATATGAGTAGTAGTATAACATTGCTAATAGTAAACAAAGGCGATAGATTAGGCCATTAATGCATTATACGAATTATGCGGAGATGGTCCATTATACACTATCTAGGATAGAAATAGTTAATACATACAAGCCTGAAGTTAGACATATATAGTTTTGAGTGATTGGGTGTTATAAATGAGGAGATACAGTCATTACATAAGAATTACACCTTGAAACCAGTTATATTGCTTAAGGGACAATGAGTGGTAGGATGCAAATAGGTCTCTACAAGAAAAAAGAAGGCATACCAGGTAGGTTTAGTTTCCTAGATATAAAACATGTTTGATAGCAAAGGGTTACACTCAAAAGAAGAGGTAAACTTTAATAAAGTATTCTCTCCAATAGTGATGCATAGTTTTATCAAAACCTGAAAACTAGTTATATTGCTTAAAGGACAATGAGTGGTAGAATAGAAATAGGTCTACAAGAAAAAAGAAGGCATACTAGGTGAGTTGAGGTTTTTAGATACAGGACATGTTTGATAGCAAAGGGTTACACTTAGAAGGAAAGGTAGACTTTATTGAAGTATTCTCTCCAGTAGTGACACATAGTGTTATCAAAGTGTTGTTAAACATGGTGGTTGTTTATAACCTACACCTTGAATAGTTAGATGTAAAGATAACTTTTTTGTATGGTAATTTGGAGGAACAAATCTATATGAATCAGAGAGAGAATTATGTTAGTCTAGGTGAAGAAGATCATATTTGTCTCCTTAAAAAATCATTATATGATTTGAAATAGTTTCCTAGACAATGGTCCAAGAGATTTGATAACTTTATGATTGATAATGAATGCACAAAGTGTCTATGACAGTTGTGTATATCATAGGAAGCTCAGAGATAATGATTTTATCTATTATTACTTTATGTTGATGATATGCTTATAGTTACTAAAAGCATGTCAAATATTAATTTGTTCAAAAAACGGAGAAAATTTGAGATGAAAAAGTACAAAAAGAATTTTAGGTCTAGATATTTATAAGAATAAAAGTTCGGGAGGTCTATTCTTGTCATAACAAAGTTATATTAAAAGGGTCCTTGACAGGTTTAATATAAATAATTGTAAGCCTGTGAGTACTCCATTGGTTTTCCTTTTAGATTATCTGTAGACTTATTACTCAGATTTCAAAAGGAGGTGGAGTATATGATGCATGTTCCCCATTCAAATACTGTTGGAAGCATTATGTATGGTATGATTTGTACCAGAACTGATTTAGCTTATACAATGAGTGTAGTGAGTAGTTACATAAAGTCTTTTCGGAAGGAACATTAAGATGTTATCAAATAGATATTACGATACAACAAGATGTGGGGTTCATGTTCAACAAGACCACATTCAGTACAAATGAGTGAGTTGGCTATATGGATTTTGATCACAATACTTTTATTTTATTTGGATGTGGTATTAGTTGGAAGGTAATTTTGTAACCTATAGTAGCTCTTTCTTCTACAAAGATTAAGTATATGACTATTAAAGAGACAATAAAAGAAGCATTATAGTTAAGAGGTCTAATAAATGATCTTGGCCTATAACCATAGGGGACATTGGTGCATTATGATAGTTAGAGTGCTCTCCACTAATCAAAAATCAGATGTTCTATGAAAGAATAAAGTATATTGACTTCAAGTTACACTTTATCCGAAAATTCTATGTCCAGTTGATATACTGACTAAGACACTTTCAATAACAAGTTCAAACACTACTTAGACTTTATTGGTATTTGCAGCATGAGATGAGCCCTTTGGTATATTATGGAGAGGCAAGAGAATGAATGTTACTGATAAAAGATAATGTAAATTTGTGTCAAGGTGGAGATTTATCAAGTGTAATCTATATTTTATACTTGGATATTGGTATACATCTTAGTATACATTCTATATTAAACTCAGTAGGTTTTGTGGGTATAATTTATAACTTATGTATAAATATGTGCCGTAGACATACATATGTAACTTTTTTATTATTCTTATAGTGAAATTTCTCCTCTCCCATGATCTTTTCTCTTACATATCGTGTAAATTTGGTGTCCTTTTATCATTTGAATTGCTTTCCTAATCTTTTTTATCATTGTTTATTGTTTGCTTAATTTCCTTTTTCATACAACAGTAAGAAACATTTGAATCACATAAAGCTAGTACAAGCTTGGGATTTCATCACATTATTTAAGGTTGTAATTAGCTATAATGTGTTGAAAGTGACATTTAATAATAGAAGGGAGAAAATTTTTGTTGAGCAAGGGAGAAAGTCTACTACTATTCATAGTTCATTGAAATCACATTACTATATGATGATTTTGTGTGGAATTTTTGCCTCTCGAAGTTTGAAAGAAGAGTAAATGAAAAGTTGTTAGCGAAATCATCATTAAACAGCTACTTTTCTCATGATAAGCTTTATCTACTAAGGTGGTGTTGGTATGATTGACTGATTGATAATGACTTCCAAGGCTTGCTAAATTAGTGATGACAATGATTTGGATAAGTTGCTTAATCACATAATTGCTTCTATATGATGATGGACACGTGAAACATACCTATGGATGGCAGTGTAAAGATTTGCTTTCACGTTGGTGCATGTATATGTTGTTTTGATTTTTGAATTTGCATGTTTAATATGGTTCTTATACTTGTTTCTGTTATGTCCATTAATACTTGTTTTTTGTGAAATAGAGATGCACGTGCATGCCGCTCAATCTGGGCATTTTTACATTGTGAAATTGCAATAGCACTCCTTTTCTGCAGAATTAAACTGAGGATGGTCTGTATCTTTAATTTCTAGTTGGAAGTAACTATCATCTTTACGTGTTTGAACATACTAGCTTTATTGGTCCTACCTTGGAAATTAAGTCTCGAATATTGTGGTGGGTTATTAAGGCTTTGTTGCTGGTCCCCTTCTGATTGACTAAACCTTTGGGGTGTGGAGTTGTAATAGGAATTGGATGTCTCACGGGATTGCCGCATGTGCTTTTCATCATTGCTTTTATAAGATCTGAGTTTGAAACCTTAAAAGCGAGCCCTTCTGCAAGGCTGTAAAACCTACTAACTTTTCTCCATCTTAAACAGGATGAGGCAAATTATTCAAAGCCTAAGCATGTGACAATGCTAGATTAGGATTAGAATAGATTGACAAATTAGAATAACAAGAAGGAAAACTCCAAGGACATATTAATTGATTGTATTTTGGATTGAGTTCTAAGTCATTGTCGGTAACAGCCTGGTCCCTTCATGACCATGATTAACATAAGATAACAGTGCATGCACTAAGCGTTTGTTTGGTGCCGTTAGCTTGGCTTTTATTTCATTTTGAAATTAAAGCCGAAGAAGTGTTATAAACACCAATTTTCAGTGGGCATGCCAACTTTTTTCACTAATATTTGAAACATATGATTCCATCTCACTGTCGTTTTGGGTTTAAAATCCACATTGCCTCAATTGCAAAGATAATTAATTTAGATTAGACACAAAATCAATCTTTGTTAGCAAGTAAACATTGTGTTATTAGTAGTAAGTAAGAACTCTGGGTGGTTCAGATAAGTGAAAATTGGTAGTTTTCCTCTGGACCAATATCTGAAGTGAGCTTCTGACATGTTAGACTAATGAAATGCTACATTAGTATCGCATAATCTAGGATTAAGGACAAAGTCTGTCTGAGCTGGTAAGCCTTGGTATGCGGATGCGATGCTGAGCTGGGCAGAGCAGAGCTCACTGTCAATTTAACACTCCGACCACAGGGAGTAATGTAAACATGTGATTGTAACTGGGATTTTGTGCAAAACGGTTATTTTGGGAGGCTAACTTTTTAAATTTTTAGTTGCCGTGGTGTGAATGAAGTGTGAACTGAGTTGGACATTTAGATTTGGATGAATTGAGAAAATAAAAATATTGGGTATCTTTTTTTTTTCTTTTGCTGTTTCTGTTTCCAAAAGATTTGGAGCACCGAGTCTCTAATGAATGATGGATTTACTTGTGTATATAGATTTTGGCTGGTGCATACCCACTTCATCACCATTTCTGCCATAGCCAGAAACCTGAGCAGAGATATTCAGACTAACACTATTTCATGAGAAAGATTACAAGCGTTTTGAGGGATGAAAATGCCCTGTCCTTAGCCCCACTACAGTTATGATGTAGAAACCCACTAGACTTTGTTTTCATTAGGGGGAAGGGAGAGAGAGAGAAAGAGAGAGAGAGAGTTTTACCTGCTTGTTCTAATCGAAATTCACTTTTATTATCGTGATGATCATTAGAATTTCCCATTTGCATCATTCTAGTCAAAAATTGCTTGCTTAATTCCATATCTTGATTTCGTCAAACTATAATTGCACAATGGAAATCATTTGGTAAGCACATTTAATTTAAGCCGTGGAAGAATCATTATATGAAATGTATAATGATATAATGTTTTACTTAATTATTGAACAAAGGGTTTTTACACTTTAAAGCACCTTTTTTCTGACTAAAGGCCCCTGTTGGAGTAAACTTGTGAAATGAAAAAAGATTCTTTTAGAACTAGGATGTATACATGTAGAAACTGAAAGCTTTTGTTAAGAAAAATTCTTTTTCAAGTAGATCTTGAATTGACCTACTTATTGCGACAGATATAAAGGAGATTGCATGCATGTGATTGTGATCAGCTGCTGCTAGCTAGCTAGAAGACTGTTACCCACCAGGTGAATGTATATTTTCTTTTTGACCAATTAATTATCAATTTCTGTTCATCTCTGACATATGGGGCCTTATTCATTACTTCCACAAGGAAAACTATTGACTGTTATTGGCAATTGAGAGTTGTTAGGGAGAGGGTAGAGTTTTCCTGGAATCACATCATTGTCTATGATTCCACTTCTTATGTTCTATGATGAATTATGAGTTGAACCATATGATTGAATTACTGATCAGAGTTACCGAATGTAGAAAATTAAACGGTTAATCTTCAAAGGTAAATATTATTGGTATCAAAACCACCACTAGATATTAATTGTAGCTAGCCCTATGAAAAGGACACAACATGAAGGTGTACCTAAATAATGTTTATTCATGAAATTCACATGCTACTTAATTAGTTGCAAGCCTCCCTGCATACAGACGCAATTGCAGTTATCAAATTGTTAATGCAAACCTCTTTTTTTTTTCTATGTTTCCCAAAGGAGACAAATTAAATCAAGGACCGAAAGACACAATAATTCGAGTTTGCGGGAGTGGGAGCAAGCTTGGTGTAATGCTAGGTTCTCATTTAGTCAATGTAATTGGCATTATTTCTTGAGTACATCAAACAAAGTTTCAGTCCCTTTAGAAATTTCGTTTCACTCATAGAAGTACAGTGCTCTAGTCAGGTTGCCGTTCACAAAAGATATTTTAATTCAATAATTGGCCTCCCTCTAAGAGTCTATGACTATATATGCATCTTTATGTGAATGGATTTATTTATTTATTTATTTATTTTGGTTTGTGATGAGATAATTAAGGACGACATGATCTTAGTTTCTATGGATCCAATTAACTTGAATTGAATTCTTAATTGGCTCCTTAAAATTGTATATATTCACAGATAACTTATGTGTCCTATATCTTTAGGAAAACCGTCGGTAATGTATACAGTTTCCACATGACACGAAATGAACCTGCAAGTTAAAGAAACCAGACCCATGAGGCCATAAATTTGAAGGGAACCATACTGTCACAAGCAAGATGGAGTGGAATCCGATCTAAATCTATTGTGGAGCAGGGGGAACACAATCCCCACTTCACAAATTGCCTCGAATGAATGATGATATAGTATGGGCAGGCACATGTTGTGCTGGTAAGACACATTTTCATTTGAGATATTGACGTGATAGCTAGGGAGCATATAGGCATTGCTCCACCCTTAGAATACAAGACATGAGAGGCGTTGGAGGGGCCGGTTGTTAGTGCTTCAATAACTCAATCCCAACTGGAAGTTTTGTTATCTCCATTGATAAATTTTCTTCAATGTTCAGTACTTAAGAAGCATGGATTTGATTGCCCCTTTTTGCTTTTTCTTTATTATCTCGTCCCACCGATTCTTCTTCATCTAATGTATGGGCATCCCATAAAAATAATTATAATATATTTCTTTCATTATTGTAGATTTCAAAAGGTTCATCAAAGTTATATGAGAATATACAGAGAGAAACTTGCAGGCCATGAATCCTACATTTTGGTGCCTTACGTTCTTAAAAAATCTTAAGGGTATCTGGATTTTGATCTTTGCATATCTTTCCATGATGTTCATAATTCTCGAAACTGTTTGAATGTGTTTTCTAGAAAGTCTTATGTGGAAGGTTGATCACATATTCTGTAATTACTGACTGTCATAGAAGATTTGCAACAAATGAAAAAGAAGAACAGGGAATTAGAAAGCTGTTATTTTCAGTTATTTGAAGCAAATGATGTTTATTCCCCTAACTGTGTGGAGTCCTTAGTTCATTCATTAATGGCATTTCTATCATTTCTCAAGATCAAATATAACGAATTCAAGATTCCAGAATTCGTTAATCTTGGCTGATGGGTATATAGGATTGGGGCTATGATTTCTTTTGTGATTTTATTTGTTGTAATACTCATTTGTAAACATTCTCTGACAATCAATCAAGAGACTGGACCCATTGGGTTTGATCGTGGATGTAGGTTTGATCTAAACCGAACCACGTAAATTTTCTTGCTGAGTATTTTTCTTTCAGTTGGTTTCCGTGTTTGTATGCTTTACTGAGTTCAACTTTCTTCATTTTTAGTTTCTTTTCTTTGAGTGTTCTTGATTCAAAATTGTATACAACTTTGTGGTTAAAATCATAACAAGTGGTATCAGAGCCTGGTTCTTGAATGGCTCAAACAAAGTTGGCTCTTGATAAGTTTGATGGGGAGAATGATTTCAACATTTGGAAAATCAAAATGAAGGCTCTGCTAGTTCATCAAGGTTTGGAGCAGGCACTACATGGAGAGGGTGAATTACCACAGTCTTGGACTCAAGAAAGGAAAGAAGAGGTACTGTGGAAGGCACACAGTGCTCTTATTTTAAGCTTGAGTGATACATTGCTAAGGGAAATTCAAGCCTTGAATGTGGATACAGCAGCTGGATTATGGGATAAATTGGAGGCAAGGTACATGTCTAAATCTATTAACAATCGTCTCTTTCACAAAAGGAGGCTGTACACTTTAGCAATGGAAGAAGGTGGCTCGGTCAAGGAGCTTCTTGATGAATTTAACAAGATCATCATGGATCTTAATAACTTAGATGCAAAGCTCCCGAATGAAGACCTTGCTATAATTTTGCTGAGTTCATTGCCAAGTTCCTATGAACATTTCATAGACACCATGACTCTTGGCAAGGAGATATTCTCTCTGAAGGATGTGAAGAATGCACTAAATACAAAAGAAAAGAGGAAAAATGGCCTTGGCACTTCAACAGGAGATGGACTCACTACAAAAGGAAGACCAGAAAAGAAACAAAAAAGGAAGGAGCAATCAAGATCCAAATCAAAGGGGAGGAAGAAGAAGTGCTTCTTCTGTCATAAAGAAGGACACTTTATAAGAGATTGCCCCAAAAAGAAGAAAAAGAAGAAGGAAAAACAGAAACAAAAAAGAGATGCACCAGTGGCCTCAGAAGTGTCCAGTGACTCTAGTGAAGGGTATAAGAGTGCTGACTTACTTGTTGCTTCAAAAGAAAGGTTAGATGATGAATGGGTAATGGACTAAGGTTGCTCCTTTCATATGTGTCCTCATGTGTCATTCTTTCATTCAATTTCTTACTGTGAAGGAGGAAAGGTCTTATTGGGCAACAATGAGTCATGCAAGGTTGCTGGGGTAGGCATTGTAAAACTAAGGATGTTTGATGGTGTAGTCAGGGAATTAAGGGATGTGAGGTATGTTCTAACCCTTAGGAAGAATCTAATCTCACTGGGAGTGCTAAATAACTTAAGTCACTCAATTAAGATAGAAGACAGTAGCCTAAAGGTGTCAAAGGGCTGTTTGATTACCATGAAGGGAAATCTGAGAAATGGCTTGTATGTTCTTAAAACTCTAGGTTCAAGAGCTAACTTGATAGTAACTGAGAGTGAGGCAAATAAAAGAACAAGAATTTGGCACCAGAGATTAGCACATATAAGTGAGAAAGGGTTGAAAAAGCTTGACAAACAAGGATTGTTAGGAAATGAACAATTGGGAGCCTTAGAGTTTTGTGAGAATTATGTTTTGGGAAAAGCTACCAGATTAAAGTTTAAACCAGCAAAACACATAACAAAGGGTCCATTAGAATATGTTCATGCTGACTTATGGGGTCCATCACAAGTTAAAACACTCAAAGGTGCTAGATACTTCCTAACAATGATAGATGATTGGTTAATAAAACTTTGGGTGCATATTCTGAAAACCAAGGATTAGGTATTATAGAAATTTAAGGAATGGAAGCTGTTAGTTGAGAATAAAATTGGTTTGAAGCTGAAAACACTCAGAACAGATAATGGATTAGAGTTTTGCAATGAAAAGTTCAATGAATGGTGTAGAATTCATGGTATAACTAGGCATAGGACTGTCACTTACACCCCACAACAAAATGGATTGGCTGAGAGAATGAATAGGATTTTATTGGATCGAGTGAGATGCATCTTGATACAATCAAACTTGCCAAAGTTTCTGTGGGCTGAGGCAGTATGTACAGCAGCATATGTCATTAACAGAAGCCCTTCAACAGCCCTTAAACTCAAGACTCCAGAGCAAGTTTGGTCAGGACAAAAACCAGACCTTAGCAATCTGAGAGTGTTTAGTTGTCAAGCTTATACTCATATCAAACAAGGTAAACTGGATCAGAGAGCAATCAAAGGAAAGTTTATTGGCTATCCTGAAGGAGTAAAGGGTAATAAGCTGTGGTGCAAAGATGGAAATCAGATGAAATGTATCATCAGCAGGGATGTCACCTTCAATGAAGACTCTATTACAAGTGAACAAGTTCAGCCATCCACTACCATGTCCAGTAACTCACCTGAAAAGCAGAAGGTTGAGTTTAAGGTGGAGCAGACAGAGGCAATTCAACCAGAAACAGCAGAAGCAGTAGATGCATTACAGAATTACCAGCTAGCAAGGGACAGGAAAAGAAGGGAAATCAGACCACCTGTAAGGTATGCATATGCTGATTTAATCTCTTATGCATTGGTTATGTCAGAAAGTTTAAATGGAGATGAACCAAGGGACTTCAAAGAAGCTGTAATTAGTGAAAATAAAAAACAATGGAATAATGCAATGGAGGAAGAAATGACATCATTAAGGAAAAACCAGACCTGGATTTTGGTTGATAGACTAGAAAAAGGAAAGTAATTGGTTCAAAATGGATTTATAGAATTAAAGAGGGAACTTCCAAAGTTAATCCTCCAAAGTTCAAGGCAAGATTGATAGCAAGACGGTTTACATAAAGGAGGGTGTGGATTACAGTGAAGTTTTTTCACTTGTAGTTAAACACATATCAATAAGACTCCTGCTTGCTATGGTTGTTGTGTTTGATTTGGAATTTGATCAAATGGATGTAAGAATAACATTCTTACATGGGGATTTGGAAGAGGAGATATATATGGAACAACCTCAAGGCTTTAAAGCTGCTGGAGATGAGGGAAAGGTTTGCTTGCTCAAGAAATCTCTATATGGTTTAAAACAGTCACCTAGGTAATGGTATAAGAGATTTAATTCATTTATGAATGAATCCAGCTATAAAAGAAGTTCATATGATAGTTGCATATGCATGAAAACAACAACAACAGGTGAGTTAACTTTGCTGCTGTTATATATTGATGATATTCTCATAGCATGTTCAAAGAGAGAATAGGTGACAGAATTGAAAGAATTGTTAAACTCTGAGTTTGAAATGAAAGATTTGAGGAGTGCAAAAAGAATTCTTGGCATAGAGATTGTTAGGGATAGAAAAGCAGGTTTATGAAACTTGCACAAAAAGATTATATCTTGAGAATATTAAAGAAGTTCAGAATGGATAATGCAAAGTCAGTTTCAACCCCTTATGCTTTACATTTCAAACTGTCAAAGCTAAATGAACCACAAAGCTATAAAGAGGAAGTAGAAATGAAGTCAATACTATATTCAAATGTAGTAGGGTGCCTAATGTATGCCATAGTTTGTACAAGACCAGATTTGTCACATGCTATTAGCATGGTGAGCAGATACATGAGCAACCCGGGTAAAAAATATTAGAAGGTAGTCAAATGCATCCTCAGGTATTTGAAAGGTACTTCAGACTTGGGATTAATATATGGAAGAAGCTCATTTGAAGGTGTTTGGCTAGAAGGGTTCACTGATTCTGATTATGCGAAGGATGTCGACAGAAGAAGATCTTTGTCAGCTTATGTGTTTACATGAAAGGGTGCACTGTCAGCTAGAAATTTAGCCTTCAGCATGTTGTAACTTTGTCTTCAATAGAAGCCAAGTACATTACAACAACAGAAGCTGTAAAGAAGGCATTATGGCTGAAGGGATTAATGACAGATTTTGGACTAAAGCAGGAAAGCATTAAGCTTCACTGTGATAATCAAAGTGCCTTGCATTTAATAAGAAATCCAGTCTTCCATAAAAGGTCCAAGCATATAGATGTGATACTACACTTTATAAAAGATGTAGTGGAGTCTGGACTAGTTCTAATGATGAAGATTGACACTGAAGTGAATCCAACAAATATGATGATAAAAGCTTTGATATCCAACAAGTTTCAATTATGTTTAAACTTGCTAGAGATAGATAAAACTTAGAAATAAGTTTGGAAACCAGACGAAGTCCTAAAGACTATTGCAGATTATAGATCAAGGTGAAGATTTGCGGAGATTTCAGAAAAGGAAGAAAATTGGAAGCTGTATTTTGCAAGTGGAGAAGAAGAAGTCAAGAAGATGGCATATGGAG
>JAVXUL010089069.1:0-23210 GCA_035590515.1 Trichilia minutiflora | reverse complement strand
CATCCTGGACATGATCAATGATACCGGGAAGCACCTGGCCCCTCATGTTATTTAGAAGCTCGATGACATGAAGGATACCGAGGCTATGAACTTTATGTACCAATGAGGTCTGCGGGTAAGTTCAATACTTGGTATTCAATACTTGTTCTTTTATAACTTGCTAATATTTCACTTTACTTGCAAGCTTTCTATCAAATAAAACGACAGTGGGATACCAAGAAGGACGAGATGAGCAAAATAAAGAAGCTCAAAAAAGAGAACGCCTTCATTGTCGAGCAGAGAGAGAAGGGAGAGGCTGACCTGACAATAGAAAGAACACAATGGGAGGCAAGGAGTTAGCGTGAGGGAAAGACAAAGAAGAACTAGAACTCTAACTTGCTTTCTTGAAATATGTACATTCAAGACTCAGTCTAGAGAATGCCAACTTAAAGTCTCGGATAGCGCTGCAACAATCTGAGATAGAGATTCTGAAGAAGCAAATAACATGAGAACCCTAGAGAATCTAGGCTGTAGTGGTAGCCATCGAGGCTGAGGGGGAGGCCAACATGAACCAGGCCATTGATTTGACCTGCCAAACCTTCTAAGAGAAATACCATCACCTTCACCTCGGATGGTTGTATGAAGTGTTGGGATGGAAAATGCCAAACTTCGGGGTCCCTGACCAAGAAATGAAGAAAGAAGCCCCTGCCTCAGATACTCCAGTCGAGAAAACCCACATCGATCCTCCTGCAACAACTGGCTAACCTCTTGTCGATATGGCTACAGACCCCGCACTCGAGGATCCCGAAGTTGTAGATAAGGATAAATAAGGTCGAGTTCCTTATAATAATATTAGCTTCTGATACTTGTACAAATTGAATTTTTTAATAAAATTTCATTCTTTTAACTTTGTCCTTGCTTCCTTGTAATCATGCTTGAAATAGAACACTTATCCGAGCAAATGACTTAGCCAAATTTTCATCAAATATAATGTTCAAATCGATATGTATACCCAAATAAATGACTTAGAATAAATTAATGATCAACTTAATAGGAACATCCGAGCAAATAACTTAGAATAAATTCAATCAAGTATGGTAATCAGTTCAATATGTACATCCAAGCAAATGATAGAATAAATTCAATCAAGTATAATGAGCAATTTGGTATGCATATTCAAGTAAATAACTTAGGATAAAATTCACCAAGTGTAATGATCAGTTCAATATGTTCATCTAAGCAAATGACTTGGAAAATTTTTAGCAAATATAACATTCAGCTCAACATGTACGTCTGAGCAAATAACTTAGAATAAATTTAATCAAATTTAATGATCATGTCGGGCAATATGCAGCAAAATTTATTATAAAAGTGTGCTCGTTATAAAAAGACAAAACATGATGTTAAGGTATTACCTTCATCAATTATTAACACAAGTTGTATGTACAATCGGATCGGAGAATATTAACAAGTTTATTTCATGATCCATAATAAAATGTAGAACAAATCGTTTATATCACATGGTATCAGATTTTGGATGACATGATTCTGTTAATAACATTGAGGTCGGGGATGACGTGATCCCTATAATCGGTCTTTGGCATTACAATCCAAAGAGCCTCAGAATGATCTGATTCCTTAAGCTGCATACATCCTTATCACGGAGACGACGTGGTTTTATTGGCATAAGATTTTCTCGGGGATAACTTAGTCCCAGTAGCTGGCCTCGGACAATATGATCTATATGACCTCGAAACGATGTGGGTCTATAGTTACTAAATATCCTTAGCATAGAGACGACGTGGTCTCATTAACATATTCTCAAGGACAACTTGGCCCCAGTAGCCGGTCTTGGACAACGTGGTTCATATGGCCTCGGAACGATGTGATTTCATTGCTATTAAATATTCTTAGCATGGAGACGACGTGGTCTCATTGACATAAGGTCTTCTCAGGGATAACTTGGTCCTAATAGCCGACCTCGGATAATGTTATCCATATAACCTCAGAACAACGTGGTTCCATAGCTATTAAATATCCTTAGCATGGAGACGACGTGGTCTCGTTGGCATAAGATCTTCTTGGGGACAATTTGGTCTCATTAGTCAACCTCAAACAATGTGATCCATATGGTCTCAAAATGACATGGTTCTATAGCTACTAAATATCCTTAGCATGCAGACGACGTGATCTCGTTAGTTTAAGGTCTTCAACTTCAAAGAATCAGCCAACCTTAACATAGGAATCGAATCTACTGAGAGTACTAAAGAGAGAGGCATCATTGAAGTTCTTCATAGAATAACTGTTTAAGATGTTGATCATGGGCTCGTGGGATTTATGCCAAGAGGGTCAGATCAAGGATAATATAGTTTTAAACTGTTAGCGTTCTATAACTTTCTGACTGGGATGCCGTTCGAGGTCTCTAATTTGTAGACTCCTGGTTTGAGTATTTGAATGACTTTATATGGTCCTTCCCAATTGGTCTCAAATACCACTTCACCCGAAGGTTTAGTGTTGAGAGTTACCTGTCGAAAGATTAAATCTCCCCTCTGAAAGGTTCTGCATCTAACTTTTTGATTATAATATCTAGTCACCTTCTGTTGATGAGTGGTCACCCTAATTACAGTCTCGTCTCTCTTTTCTTCTAACAGATCCAACTCTAGTCTTTGGTTAGCTTCATTCTTCTCTTCATCATAGTCTTGCACTCGGAAGGTCGGGACATTGATCTCTATTGAGATCATAGCTTTACACCCGCATACTAGTAAGAATGGAGACTCTCTTGTTGATGTCCTGAAAGTGATTCTGTAAGCCCAGAGTACTTCAGATAGCTTGTCAATCCAGGCTCCCTTATGCTCTCTAAACTTCTTCTTGAGTGCCTTCTTGACTACTTTGTTAGCAGCTTCTACCTATCCATTGGCCTGAGGGTGCACTAGGGTAGCAAACCTCAGGTCAATACAGAAATTCGAGCAGAATTCCTTAAACTTAGCATTATCGAACTGTTTTCCATTATCAACTACTAATATTTGTGGGACTCCGAAGCGGTGTATGATATTCTGCTTGACAAAGGCTATAGTCTTCTTCTTCGTTATATTAGAGAGCGGTTCTACTTTCACCCACTTCGTGAAATAATCTATCGTCACAATGACATATTTGGTGTTGGCTCGGGTGATCGACAGAGGTCCAATCAAATCCAGCTCCCATTGAGAGAAGGGCTAAGAATTCGAAGGACAAGTGAGTTCTTTCAGGGGCTGTCTCAAAATATCTCCATGAATCTGACACTGATGGTAAGATTTAACCAGTCTAAAAGTATACTGTGAGATCGTGGGCCAATAATATCCTTATCGAATGATTTTATACATCAAAGAACAAGCCCCACCATGACTCCTGCAGGTCCCATTGTGGATTTCTTCGAGAATCTTATCAGCCTCATCTAGTCTTAGACATTTTAAATATGACAGACTAAAACCATAGTTATAAAGTACATTATCAATAATAGCGTACCTGATTGATCTATTTCTTATCATTCTTGCCTCATTTTTGTCAGCTTGTAGTTCTCCATGCTGAATATAAGACTTTATTTCCTTCATCTATTTTGGGTCAGGGATTTCCTATATAACAACAATAAAATCTTCTCTGAGGTTCACACTTTTCTGCGTCAAGATTTCAACTGGCACCGAGGTTGGAGTTTTTCCTTTAAACACCAAGACTAATTTTGCTAAGGAATTGACTCTGGAATTTTTTGTTCGGGAGAGTTGCTTCACTGTGATATTTTGGAATGCCTCTATTAACTTCTTAGCCTAGACCAAGTAAGCTTGCATGTTGTCCTATCAAACCTGGAACTGTCTATTGAGTTGATTAACAATTAACTGCTAATCGCTGTTTATAATTAAATTCTGGGCTCCTAAGGCTTGAGCAAGCTTGAACCTATTGATCAGTGCTTCATATTTTGTCTCATTATTTGTCACTTTGAAATCAAATCGTAGAGAGTACATGATTTCTTCTCCATCAGACCTCTTCAAGATTATATCGATATGTAGCTGCCAAGTACCCTTCGAAACCACATGGTCAGATGCACTATTCTTGTCTCAGGTGTTATTGACATCCGAGATGTGCAATATAGCCAGCTATTCTAAGACTGTCAATTCTACAACAAAGTCTGCTAAAGTTTGTCCTTTAATAGCTTTTCGAGGCCGATAGTCTATATCATATTTATTGAGTTCAATAGACCACTTCACCAATCTCTCTGATAAATCTGGTTTATGAAGAATTTATCTTAGGGGTTGATCTATCATCACCACTATTTGATGACCCTGGAAATAGGGGCGTAACTTTCTGACCACAACAACCAATGATAGGGCAAATTTCTCTGGTGGTGTATATCTGATCTCGGTATTTAACAAAGATTTGTTCATATAATAACCGAGCCTTTGCACCTTTTCACCATCTTTCTTTACAAGAACAGAGCTCATAGAGTGCTTACCAATAGCCAAATATAATTGCAAAACGTCTCCCTTCTCGGGGCTGACGAGATGGAGAACATGAGCCAAATACTCCTTGAGCTCTCAGAAACTCTTATCACAACTCTCATCCCATTCCAATATCTTTCCTTTTCTCATCATTTGGAAGAAGAGGAAGCACTTATCAGTGGCCTTTGAGACAAATCTGCTCAGGGCTATCAATTTTCCTGTCAAACTCTGCAACTCTTTTATTATGGTCGGGGGCTTCAAATCTAGTATGGCCTTAACCTTTTAAGGGTTGGCCTTAATGCCTCATTCACTGATTATTTACCCGAGAAACTTTTCAGCTCTAACTCCAAACGAATATTTTTTGGGATTTAGCTTCATATTATACCTCCTTAAGTAAGAGAATGTTTCCTCCAGGTATCTGGCATGATTTAAGGCTTTCATAGATTTCGTGATCATATCATCTACGTACACTTCTATAGTTGATCCAATCAAAGGTTTAAAAATCTTATTAACCAATCTCTGGAATGTTGTCCCTGCATTCTTTAATCTAAAGGGCATAAATGTGTAACAGTATAGCCCCTGATCAGTGATGAATGTAGTTTTGTCTTGATCAGATTTATACATCTTGATCTGATTGTACCCTAAGAAAGCATCTATAAAACTAAAAAGCTCGTGACCAGTCGTGGCATCTACCAACTGATCAATCTTTTAAAGAGAAAACCTATCTTTTGGATAAGCTTTATTCAGGTCGGTGAAGTCTACGAACATTTTTCAATTTTCGTTGGCCTTTTTCACTATCACCACATTTGTATTCCATTCAGGATATTGAACTTCTCGGATGAACCCCGCTTTCAGAAGCTTGTCCACTTATGCTTTGATGGCCTCCCTCCTTTCGAAATTAAATTGTTCGCCTTTTATGGGCTACAAGCTTGAACTTTGGGTTCACCATCAATCGGTGAGAGATAACCCAAGCATTAATTCCTGGTATATCATCATGGGACCAAGCAAATACATCAGCATTCTGCTTTAACACCTCAACCAATGATGCTCTATACTCGGGAGTCAAGTTAGACCCAATCTTCACCGACCTCTTAGGTCACCTGTCATTCACAACTACCAACTCTATTTTTTCACTCGGATTGGCCGATGATGACTCCTTGAACTGGCCTATTTCCCTATCCATATTTTCTAATGGATCTTCCTGCCCATCACCTTCTGCATATCCGATAATTGTCTATTTCAATGCGTTTATGAATATAGTAGGAACTCCTTGAAGTAGTGGCAAAGCAGAATTGAGTTTCCCTTTGATTTTTCCTCACAGTCCCGATCCCATCTCCAGCTCTAAATTTCAACTTCATATAATGGACACTCTCTACTGCTTTCGTAGATCGGAGAAATAGTCTCCTCAAGATCATAGAATATGACATCTTGAGATCTACCACTTGGAGTTCTACTATAGTGGTCTTCTGATATGGCCTGTCACCCATTATTATTGGTAACTGCATTGTTCCTTAAGGATACACACATAATTTTCCAAATCTATGCAAGACGGTCTCGGCAGGTCTCAATCTTAGGTCTTTAATGCCCCAGGAATCTAACGTTTTCTTGAAAATGATATCGGTAGAACTTCCCGTATCAATTAATATTCTTCCAATCTGAGAAGTCCCTACCGTTATTGTAATAACTAAGGCATCATTATGTGAATAGTAGACTCCCCATTCATCTTCATTTGTGAATATAATTGGCACCGACGCCATCCTTGGTCTCTTCTTCGCATACACATTCATCACATGCAGCTTAATATTTATGCTCAGAAGAGAGTATCGAGAATAATTCTTCCGAGACCTATTTGAATTTCCAGCTAATATGAGGCTTCCTGTAATTACCATTGTATCATTATGTCTTTGGGCCTGTCTCAAACTTTGGGCTCTCTCATCATTCGGAGTCATAAACTCGGTCAAGTAGTTATTCTTGATCAAAACTTCAATCTGATTCTGCAAATCATAACAATCATCTGTCAAATATCCCACATCTTGATGAAACTCGCAGAATTTATTCTTCGTTTCTCCTGTTGATTTATTTTTGATTGGACGAGGGTCTAACAACAGGATTCCCCATCTCCTCACCTCCTCTAAAATCTGAGAAAATGGTGCATTTAGAGGAGTTAGCTTCCTCTTTTCTTCTACTTAAGCCACTTGCCTCTGATCATCCCTTTGAGGTAATCTTCTTTCCCTGGTATATAACTCCTCCCTGCGTCTATCATTTCGATAATACTCGGGGGCTCTATCTCTCCCGTAATTCACCTCAGAGAACTTCCTCTGGTCATTCCTCCATTTCTTATTTTCAGACTTCTTGAACTTGTTATTGTCTCTCGGAGGAATCCCCGCTGGTTTTTCCTCATTTATCTTCAGTATCACTTGATTCTCAATTTAGATCTCATCAAGTAATTTTCTCTAAGATGCCTCGTATGTATTCACCGAGGACTTACATATGGAATACTAAGTCCTATCTATCTTCAATCCTTGTTTCAGCCCTTCCAATACCAAAGGATGATGAAAAGCTCCCAGATCAAGCACTTTCTCATGATATCTCCTGGTAAAACTCTTAAGATTTTCATCATTTCCTTGTTTAAGTAACAACAAGGAACTTGGAGTTTTAGTATTGAAAATTGCTCCTCTAAACTCTGTGATGAATACATTATATAACTGTCCAAAATCTCGAATGCTCCCCGGAGTCAAACCCATAAACTATTTTCTCGTTTGTCCTTCTAGGGTTAGTAGGAATAAGCGACATATCTGATTTTTGCTCAGACCCTAGACAAGCATCATTTCATGAAAGAAATCCATGTGTGATGATGGGTCTGTCTTCCTAAAAAATAGAGTAATCTGGGGTCTCTTAAACTTCCGAGGCAGAGTTTATCCCAACAACTTTGGGTCAAAAGATAACTTCAAGTATGGCCCCATTTGTTGAATGGATTCCGCTGGTTCATCTCGAGGATGCGCCTTTTTACTGTTCATCTCTTCCACTAACTTCTTCACTAAGGCCTCCATACCTTTCTCCTTGGTGTCAGTCCCCTAATCCTCTTCATAACACGAATGCCTGTGCCTGTAAGTTTCACGTTCTTTCCTCCGCCTCTACTCTAAAATTACCCTCATATCTTTCGGGGGTAAACTAGTTGCATCGATCTTTTTATGGATAGTTTTTGGGCTCTGAGACACCCATGTAGACTCTAGATGATGCCTCTCATGATCCAGGGAAGGCATGCATGCATCCTTGCCTCCCACCTTCTTCAGGTGGGGCTCCTCACCAACTTTATTTTTTTCTTTCTCAGCTGCTGTATACTTTTTAATCGGGGGCTTCCTCCTTGCCCCTTAATCATTCTTCCCCATGGCTTCTGGCCGGGGAGTATTGCTTTCTACAATTTCATCTGGTACCCTTGTACCCAGTATGTTAATTTGTATTATTTTTTTTATCTTCGACATCTCTTTTACCAATATTTATATTTGTTGATCCTTCTCTGCATACGACTGTTCACTATCTTGGAGTAACTACAATAAATGGTTCATCTCCTCCGTTTCTCTTGTATGGTATGGTCTATGAGTCTGAACTTCTCCGATATTAGACCGGGAGCTCTCATACTCCGTAATTTTATGCAAGGTGTTGTTAGCTCCATCCGCTATAACAGTAGTGTCAATAGAGCCTCTATCCATGTTCCGCTGTTTTAACATATGCCTCTTGTTTAAATAGCCTCTGGTATTCGTCATCTTCGTTGGAGTTGATTGTTTTTAGGCTTTTTGTATGATTTCTCACAAACTACGCCAAATGTTGATGTAAGAAGTTGCGGTCGTCTTCAACCTCTAGCACTAGCTTGTCTTCTTCCTTGATCTCTGATTTTGTGAGCTGAAAAATAATAAAAATCTCAGGGGTAAAATCGATTTTCGAATGAAAATTTTCCGATGCTTAAGTTAGTGAGGGTTTTGCTTGTGTGGGGGGATGAGAGCAGAACGAATCAAATCAGAGAGAAAAGTTGAAAAGTGTTTTTTGTGTTTTGTGTGAGTGAGTGAAAAATATTCTCTCTATAAAAGTTAGTACGTACCTGTCATTATTCTTGGATTTAATTATATTAGAATCATGAAATTTCGTACCTATGGACATGTGTTGTCGTACGACTGATATGTCCTAAAAGCCTACTGTAAAAATTACGAGATGTGGATATTGTGGTACTATCCCTGTCACGTATGTCCCGAGGCCTCGAGCACACATTCTCTGAGTTAGAGTCTCTAGACTCCCCAAGACAGGAATCTCTAGATCTCTGAAGCACTTTCTAGAGATGAGTCTGGATTTTGATGACACCATATAATAGTATTATGAATGTTATACGTGCCACATATGTCCTCGAGGTTCCGACGTCATGCACAGAATATATCTGATTAAATCCCCGAGACAGAGCCTCGGATAGTGGTTGCTGAAGATCTCTTCTCCGAACAAAGATTGACAGTGTACAGCTCAATGAAGGTTCTTTGTCGAATGACCTCGAATGGGTTATCTGTGGCGATCCCATTATTTTTCGTATCACATAGAGAGACGTCAAAACGTAGTCGTATTTGGGGGGTTTATGAGAAAGGTTATGTCCGCATGATGGGCTTAGGCTTGTGGGCTGGGCCTTGATAAAAATACCCAAACACATAGCATGCAACAAAGAAATGAAGAGTAAATTATAGTACAAGTTTACAACATATAATCATTGTTACCGATACTCCAAGTCAGTACCTACAACGAAGAAGAAAATAATCGAGATAGGTGTTTGGAGTTAGATTTGGCTAAAGAAGAATTAGTTTAGGCTTTAATCAAGGCAGTAATTTACCAACAAAAGATTGTCACTATTATAATAAGAATGTCAAGCGTGGATCTTTTAAAAGGGGATATAATTTTGAAGTAAATTACCTTAAACATAAAATTGCTCAGAAAACTAGTTTTTGTGACTAATTAGGAGACCTCTTATAAAATTACCTACATTCTCAAATTAGGGGTTTATAAATTAGAGTCTCTATATAGAAGACAGGTTAGGAAGTCCTAAAACGCTAAAAGACTGAAATTATACTACCCTTAATGATTTTGTTAAATCTTGTATAAGTTATATTTTGAGTAATAAAGTTCTATATTTCTTTTTAAACTATGCAATGCTTCTACATTTTTTGACTAATGTGTTTTATGTGCTCGTCACCTTAGGATAGATGAGTTGACTTTGTTTTTGAACCTTATGATCGTTGAATTAAGTACTACATTGATGGGTTTTTGAACCATATGATCATTGAATCGAGAAAACAACTCTCTTCTACAGTATCGAATTGTTACTAAAATTTATTTTTAACTTTTTTTAAATTAAAGAAAATCTTAATTTAAGTATCAACGGGTTTTCACAGAAAAATCAGTTTTTTTTAATCGTTTTCTTTATTTTCAGATCAACTTCATCCCTTTGTTAATGCTAAAGCTCGTGGTGGTGTACAAAATTTAAAAAGAGATAATTTCTTACATTAACAAAAACAATAAATTATGTAAGTTAAAATTGATTGAACTATAAAAATTAATATTTATGAATTGAATTTGGATCATGTTAAGATTGAAAAGATGTTTGTGTTTGCATTTATAGTATGTTTATGTAGGAAAATAATTTATGAATTCATTATATCTTTAATTTTGATACTAGGAATGAGATGATTAATGAAGAAGAAATTACTATAAACCATGGCTCAACAAGTCTTTACATATCAATTGGTATATTTCAAAAGTTACAATGTACAAAGAAAGTAGGTTTACTTTAAAAGTGTAAACATAAGATTTTTTTTTTTAGTAGGCTTGAACTTTTTTCAAGACAAATGGTAAAAAATTTGTGTTCTTTAACACTTCCTTCAAAACCTCCCTCAATAAACATCAATCTTAATAAATAGATAAATCTTCTATGATTCCAAGATTTGAAGGTATCATACTGAAACTGATATAGATGGTTAGATGAAATGAATAAAATTACCATTAAATAAAATTAAGAGTCTACAATCTCTATTATCCATAATTCCTTGTACAATTAATATACCATGACATGTGAGGTAAGTTATCTCCTTGGGCTGCGAAGCCCAATCTAGTTGGCCCATATTCTAGATTATTTAAGACCAGCCCACGATAATAAACCGATAACAAACCATAATAACTACCAGCACGTGCGGAGCACACCGTTGGATCGATAGCGTCACGTGCAGAACCACAGCCACCAATCAATCACAGCAGCGAAAAAACACAGCGATTAGAAACCCTAGCTCGAGCTCCTTGTGCCCTTTTTCAGACTTCATTTCTGTCCATATGAATTTCTATTCGTTTAGCCTCTGTTGCAAAGGTAATCAAAACTTTCTGTCTCCGTACATATATATTCATTATTTGCACGTATCGATTACGGACTTGATTAATTAATGTTAATGTAAATAAACTCAGGTTAACCATCGGAAATGAAATTGAAAAATCATGAATTTTTAATTTTTTTAATGCAAATGGTTGTTTTGAGCTAAGTTCTCAGCGGGAACCAAAATTGTATTAGATGTGAAATTTTGTTATTGAGTACTTATTCTTAAATTTATTTGCATGTTAACGTAATTTTATTTTTTAATGTATTTTATACTTAGTAGTAACTCAATAACAAATTAAAATGATTTCCTGCTTTGGAGATGAGTAGCTAAAATGTCTTGGAGCACAGTTTTTATGCTTGTCTTGGGTTTTGAAAATGGATAACCTCCAAAATTTACATTTTACTGGTGCCTAAAGTGGATTTACGGTGCGTAAAAGAGGTGGATGGATGATTGGGAAATGAATTACATGGTGTTCTTGAAATATGAGGTAGCGTTGGAGAGGCTTGTGTGAACACGCTATTTTGGGTGGAATTCTAATCTGAAAAAACTGAAGTCTGAAAGTAGTGTTTCTGAGTTTCAAGGTATCTTTTTGGCTTTGCACACAGGTGGGTAATTTTGTTATCATTTAATGGTAGGACTAGTAGTAAGAGACACTTCTTGCCCAAATTCTCATTATTTCTTTCCCAAGGTTTTGTCACGTCTCAAATGGGAACAGGGACAGAGCTAGCTTTCAAAGATTGATGGTCAAATTGTAAATTTGCAGGGGTCAAAATGAAATAAATCTATTTAAAGGACTGAAATATATGATTATATGTTAATTTAGTTTTAGTTTTTCAGGACCTGTAGGGGTCTTGCTCCGCCACTGAATGGGAAAACAATATGGATTTCACCTTAATGAAGCAGGAACTTAAAATAAAAAAGAAACTAGCCCCCAGAAAAGCAATGTTATTTTTTTTTCTTATATTTATTATTATTCATAGAATTGGGATCATTTTTAAATACATTTATATGAAATAGATCTCTTTGCTTTCTTTCTATAAATAAAGTTTGTTTGCTATTTGTATATGAAACTTGAAGGTTTTTCACCCTTTTCTCCCTTAAACTGTCGTTTTCTAAACCTACATATAATTTAATAAAATTTAGTTAATTGAAATGTTTTCGTATAGGCTCCATGTAACTGTAACATCTCGTGTTGTATTCTTTGTAGTGAGTACTAACAAGATCCGAGGAAACTTTACTGTCAAGAATGCTCTTACACTTGTTATTGGGATTCAGCATTGAGTCATTTTGGGAAGTGTTGATGCAGAATTTTTACTCTCCTAACAAAGTTAATATTTTGAAGAACAGGAAGCCTTCTTTACCTTTGTTGCTTTGTTGTTTTTGAAACAGAGGTGAAAGTTTGTTTGCTCTTTAAGAGCTCATAAAAGTTATTTGCTGTATCCTCATCAAACTCAGTAGGTGCAATGGCAGTGGTCAAACCCGAGGTAAGTTATGTTATTGTTTTATGAATCTTATCTTTTGACCCCTTTATTTTTGTTTGTGCTATTCTAAACGGCTTATTAGAAAGACACCAGACTAGTTGTTTTTGGAATTTTGTATTCAGTTTGTTGGTTGTTAAGGACCAACATGGATCTTATGGGTTATTTGTTGCTTGAATAAGAGTAATGGTTTGAGATTTGGGATCTGCAATGTTCTGATCAAATCATGCTCATCTATTTTTTATTGTAACTCGGTGTTGTTTATGGTTTGATGAATTAAAGATGAAGTCATATATCTGGATCCAAAGTGCTGATGGTTCAATCCAGCAAGTAGAAGAGGAAGTTGCCATGTTTTGTCCTGTGATATGCCAAGAGATTATTCAAACAGGCATGGGATCTTCGAAAAACTATGCTATATCACTTCCACAAAGGGTCAATCCGGCTATCTTCGGCTTAATACTTGATTATTGCCGGTTTCATCAAGTACTGGGCCGTTCAAATAAGGTTTGTTCTGCTTCATCTCTTTCTTACACAATTTCTTTTTGTAAATTACCCTTCCAAATAATTGAACTTTTGAAGTTGCTTGTTACCATGTCTAGGAACGTAAAATCTTCGATGAGAAGTTTATTCGGATGGATACAAAGAGGTTGTGTGAATTGACTTCTGCAGCTGACAGCCTCCAATTAAAGCCTTTGGTTGATCTTACTAGTCATGCACTTGCACGAATTATTGAAGGAAAAACTCCTGAGGAAATACGTGAGACATTTCATTTACCTGATGATCTAACGGAGGTGTGTGCTACTAGCAAGAATTCAATGTAACTACTTTCTTGTTTGTTTTTGTAGTTTTTAATGTAGATTTTGTTTTGCTTTTAGGAGGAGAAGCTGGAACCCTTGAATAACAGTACTGATGATCCACGTATTAGACTTTTGAATCGATTATATGCAAAAAAAAGGAAAGAACTAAAAGAGAGGAAGAAACTGAAGGTGGTTAAAGTTGTAGCATTTGCAACTTCTGGCATATAATATCTATGAGAATGAGTTCATGTTTTTCGTGCATTTATTCATGCGTTGTGATTGTGTGGTGTTGGAGCACTCAAATCTGTGTAGACATTTTGTATTGGTAACAAATTGATTATCCTTATATCTCAGAACGTTGAGGTTGAGGAGGAGCATGTGGATGAGCGCTCAGTTGATGATCTCTTATCATTCATAAATGGTAAAAATGGAGGTAAGCATTAGAAATATTCTATAATTTAAAAAGAAAAAAAAACTTTTTCCATCGCTTGCCGTATCCATTAGGCATTGGGATTTTAACTTGCAACTTATAGAGCTCTTTGTTTTGTAACCAATTCACTGTGATTGATAAATTATGATAAGGAGTTAGACACTTTATGATGGCTTGATGTAGATATGAATAATAAAATGTATTCACAATCAACTGGCATATTAATGAAATCAAGATGTCAAACTCTGGGAAAATTTTTTAGTGATTCTGAGTTTGGATACTTGGCCTTTTAATTTTTGAGCTATGTTTGGTGGCCAAATTATCAACTATCAGCATTTATATTAGTTGAATTAAGATTCTTTTTCCAAAGTTATCTGCCCATAAAGTCGATAAAATTTTGGAAACCAATTTGGCTAATGCTTCTTCTGGAGCTTTTGAACTTGTTGTCCACTTTTAGAATGTTTTCAAGTGAGATATTATTGGTCTGTCATGTGAATTTTACAGACAAGATTACTAATCTTTGTCCTGGAATGGAAGTTATGGATAATTGCATTGCCTTTTCTTTCTATCTTAATATATTATACCCTGCTGTCTTCAATGAAATGTATGGTTGGGTACAAATTCCTTGAGCTTAGTTTCATATTGGAATAATTCTACCGACAGACATTGCATTGTTATAAGCTGTCGTGTTTTTGAAGAAAGATCAAGAAAATGAGCAATGTAAATGTTTCACTGTGTGTTGAAGTGCCATAGATCTAGATGGATGTTGTAAACTCTCTACGAATTAGTGCTATTTCTGGTTTAATTTTCTATTTGGTTTCTTGTAAAGCTGTGTGGCAGTAATGGATTGGGTGGATATAGCTGCAATACTATGCCATGGATATAAACATCTACTCTTCTGGGTGAATTGTATGCTTTAGGGTTTTTGTTCTTAAATTCTCGTTGATGGATGCATCAGTGTGTATAATGATTGTTTCTTTTCGGTGAGATTGTTTAATCCTTTAAATGTACCCTTTATTAACTTATTAAGTGCTATCTTACTCTCAGACTCAAAGGGGGTTAAAACAAATAAGAATCGAAAGAAAAATCGAAGACAAAAAGATCAACCAAAGGACTTGTCTTCAAACAATTTAAATGGAAATTGCAAGGTTTTTATCTTTCCTCTCTTTCCTCTATCCCTATCTAGCTTGTCCTGTGTCTTTTGTGCTTCATGCCCGCTTATGTGCATTGCTTACTTTTTTTGGACCTGATAATTATCATGTTCTTATTATCAATTTTTCTCCATTGTGTTATTGCTGGTATTGACACAAGGCCATATTCCCAATGTTGATATGTTGTTATTCTTTTCATTCTTTCAGGACTTTAATTCTCTAGCTCCTTACCATAATGGTGAGCTTAATTGTATTGTGGGGTCCACTCCAAAAAAGAGTTCAAAATTACAATGTACTACAGCATTTACCTTTTCGTCTAAGATGGAGTCTGATGATGGTGATATTGATGATGACTTAGATCCAGCAAAGAAGGAGGAGCTTGACAGGTTAGCTGCGCGTGTTGAGTATCTATTGAGATGATGCTATCAATTTTTAACTCAAAGGGGCCATCTCATTCGATTCATAAGAGTCTCTCTTGATGCCACGCATTCTAGATGGGTGGCTTGTACGTTGTATGTTGATGTTTAAAGAAAAATGAGACGTAAAAAATATTGTATATTTTTAGAAAAGTATCTATATAATCTCTTCCACTATGGTTTATGTTTTTCATTTAATCTCTTGTCCTCCGAATGGTAGAAAGTAGAGGCTGGTTACAAGGGGAATTATAACATTTACATTGTTGCATGGTCATGATAATCTAATGTAGGGAAGTAGAGGCCTTCGCTCGGAGATTGAATTCAGATTGGCCGCAAAGGATGCAGGAGATCTTATCAGTGGGCCAAGAGAGAATACTTGTACAAACGTCCATGAATGGCAACGGTTCTTCACACAGATGTACAAGTATGCTTCTTCCCTTCATATTTTGATTACTTTATGCAATGCATGGGGAGGAGTGGCTTGTGATTGTTAGCTTAATATAGTCAAGTAATTTCTGGTTTTCGAACAGGTTTGGGCAATAGATAACACTTCAAAGATCAACAATTTATACATGAAATCTCTGAAGCTTTGGATGCTTGAAGGACATGCTAGCACGACTTTGCAACTGCTGAACGACCAAAGCTAGCTCCGTGAGTATATTTGTTTGTTTTTATCACCACCTAATGCAATTTTCTTTCTTGGCATCTTGTACAATGAAAAAACGAGAAAAAGAAGAAAAGAGATTACAAAAAAATGGAAGAGCAACTTTTACAATGACAATTGAGCAAAATGTACTTATTTGCCTTGATTTTTTTCCCCCTTAAATCTTTGTTTCAAGTTTGTTTGTGATTTTTCAGCCATTATTATTGACTTGCCTCTGTAATTAAAATTTTTGTTCATGGTAATCATCGAAGAGAAACATTTACAGAAAAGAGACTACTCACTGGGACTAATGGAGATACAGTTGGGTATTGTATGCTAATACAGAGCTGATAGGGAGCTAAATTTGAAGATAAATGAAGAGAGAACTGAAACTATGTAATAATAAGCCCAAACCATGCATGATACAGTATTTTTCGCTAAAGAAATAAACAAAGGAAGAGGAAAATTCTTCCCTTTCTCTTTCAGCTTTAGGTGCTCGGTCAAGTAAAAGCTGGAAACATGTGCCAGGTCTTCACCTTATACCCAGAAGCAGAGTAATACTTTTCAAAGCTTTAGGAAGATAAAAAGGCAACAAAAATCCAAATAGATTAAAGCACCAAAGTGCCATATTTGCAGCGCCAATTGCTCTCACTAGATAAAGCCTTCTTGCAGATCTCCATACTCTGATTCTACCTTATAAATTTCATTCTTTAACCAATCCATGAGGATGGAAATCATCCTTGCATTGTAGAAAACCGGCACAAAAACACGAATCGGCGTTGAAAACCTGTCTGAAAATGCCACTCCTTCCATGAAAACTTGAGTGGCTAGACGAAAAACATTTATAACTTCAAATATATAACCTATGGGAAGAAGTAGCTGGACAATGGCAGCAAGCATCACGTAGAGTCAGAATCTTCTTGTTGGGACCGAAAACAAATGGTTCTTTTATGTGCTGAGAAGGGAAGGCAACTTTCCATGGAAAATTCATGTAGATTGCTGAGAAGATCACAGAAGCGATATCTCCAGCACTTAGCATGCCGCTTACTGAGAGAACTGTGATGACAGAGAGGGTATTGAGCTGGCGATAGCTGAGAAAACCTGCAGCTTTACGAGAAGTTTGAGTTGCAGTCTTTTTGGTGGACTTAGACAAAGTCGAATCATCCTGTTGTTTATATGCTATTTCTTCTCTTTGGAGGCTTATATCGTTGCATGTTGTAGCTACCCCACCTTACATTTTTCTGCTTCAGAGGTTTGTAGTTGTCTTGTTCACTGAGGAATATGATCAAAGAAGTAAATATAAAGATTTAACAGATTTACGATTTGGCTTTAGGGAGCAGTCCATCGGAGGGAGAAGATTGAGGCGAGAAATATTGGCACGTGGCAGGTTTGAGACGAGAAAGAAACGTGTCTAGATAGTTTTCAGAAAGGAGAAAGCCAAAAAAAAAAAACATTAACGTTTTTTTTTAAAAAGAAACAACCCCTATCCTTATCTTTAAAACAAAAATTTTTCTATCTCTATTTTTAAATCTTAAATACTCTCTTTATTAAAAATAAAAATACACATTTTTATCATATAGATCCTTATTTTTTATCACATACATTCCTAAATTTTATCATATAAATTTATAAATCAAAATAATTAAATTTTTTTTTAAAAATATTTTGAATTAAATTTATTATTTTAGTACTTTATTTTATAATATTTTATACTAAAAAAATTATAAATTAATCTTTAAAAATTAAATTTAAAATACTTTTATATTATATCCATAAAAAAATATTAATTGCTTTCTATTTTATAATTTAAATTTATAAATTTTTTATTTTATTTGTATTTTTAAAAATTATATAAAAAATTTAAATATTTTATTTAAATTATTAAATAATTATAATACTTTGTACTATAAAAAAATTTTATATTCATAAATATTTTTTTAAAAATTTAATAGATATAAATATAAAATTAGAAATTCAATTTTTTTATTTTATAATACTTTACACCAAAGTAATTTATAATCTAATTTTAAAAATTAAATTTAAAATATTTTTATTCTATATTCATAAAAAATTATTAATTTCTTTCTATTTTATAATTTAAATTTATAAAAATTTTATTTTATTTGTATTTTTAAAAATTAAATAAAAATTTAAATATTTTATTTAAATTATTAAATGATTATAATATTTTATACTATAAAAAAATTATACTCATAAATAAAGGTTTAAATACTATTGTTGATGCAAGAAGTTGGTATCGTCCTCAACCTCGAACACCAGCTAGTCTTCTCCTCTCGTTCCTTAACCTGAAACTGCAAAACATCGAGTACCTCAGGGGTAAAGCCGATTTTCTAAAAAAAATCCTCCGATGTTTAAGTCAGAGAGGGTTTTATTTTGTATGTGAGCGTAGTGTGCATGAAAGCATTAAAAGCACTTTTATGAAAACAATGTAGAACGTAACAGAAAGTGTACTAAAATGTCTTAGAGTGTGTGTCTGTAAAAAGTTTGTTCGAATGTCATAGAATGTGTACCTCTCTTGATTTCTGGATACTGTATATTGGAAACATAAGAGTTTGTGCCCTTGAACATGTGTTGCTGCATGGCTGATGTGCCCAAGATAATCTACTACAAAAGTCAGGGGGCATAGAAAACTGTGATACTGTTCTTTGCCACGTCAATCCTGAGACCTCGTGCGTACGTTCCTTTGAGTGAAGCTTCTAGTTCTCCCAAGAATGAAGTCCCCTAGTTCTTGAGAGGCCCTTAAATAACGGGTTATGGTTTTGATGGCATGGCGTAGTGGAAGCTTGTATACTCCGGGTGCTCGCGAGCCCCTGCCATTTTATATGGGTCATATTAGTCTGAGCCCCCGAGCCTGAGCTTGAAAGGCTTGTCGTTGAGGACCCTTTGCCCGAGTGTGGATCAATCATGAATAAATCGAAGGAGACCTTATGACTAGTAGCCTCGGACAGAGTACCCGAGGTGATTTTATTATCTCCTATAAGGTGTAGATGGCTCCTCGGGACGACGTCGTATCAAGGGATCCACTCGGGGATAATATACCTGTATGGTAGGCTTGGAGATGGGCTTGGGTCCGTGGACTGGGCCTTGACAAAATACCTAAACACTAAGCTCTTCAGTTTTAATTAAATGAGAATTTAATTAAAAATTGACCAGCTTCTGCTCGGTTGGCAATGGCTATCGTTACGTTTCGATTACCTTCTTTGGGAATACAATCATCACTACACGTGTCGATACCCCATTAATAGACCAATCTGAAAGGCCGCGATACTCGGATCATAATAATGTAACCTTCAGGGTGGGTCTCACCTTATTTAAATTTTGAAAAGTAATTGACCCTTGACAGTTCGTATTAGAGTGATGTGGCATCCCTCTGTCTGTTGGATCGGAATCAATAGTCGAGGTTCCTTTGATTTGTCTATAAATACCTCATCCTTTTTTGATGAATCTTTTTCTCCCTTTCTATCTACACTTGCAAACAAAGCATCTCGAGCATACTCTTCAAGGCATTCTCTGTTGTTCTCAGAAGTTCTCGGCATTCTCAACTTTTCTTCTCTCCGAACAAATCTGTGACTCATCACCTCTGGTAAGTTCTTTCCCGTCTTTTTACAGATTTATGGCGATATTTTTCTGTATTGTGAATAAAATATTGTGGATGCATGTTTAAGTGTAATAGGAAACGGTTAGGATAAGTGGTCCATTAAGGACTTTGTAGAAAAATATTATAGGGTTGTTAATGATCCCTAAACAGTTGTCTGACCCTTTTTACCCCTTATTTTTATGAGCAGAAATGGCATCTGTTTTTAGCTCTCCGACCCGACCTAAGGCTGTTGAAGCGATAGACAATATAAGAGAGGGCTTGGAGTTAGTTGCTAGCCCGAACCTGTCTCTGAGGTTCGATCTCCTTACAAGCAGGACTGGTTCACTTCCACGGTCCTAGAGACAGATCTAGAGGCCTACACGGTCTTGTTTGATATCCCTGAGGATGTGTACCTCCGAGCCCTCGAGGCCAGTGAAATGCCTAGTACTCCTCTCGAGGGCGAAGTGACCTTCAACGAGGAGTTGTTTCACTTGGGGGTCAAGTTGCCTCTACAATCATATTTTTGCATGCTCATGACCCATATGAGAATAGCCCCCTACCAGTTAAATTTGAATAGTTAGAGGACACTGGTAGGGCTGTATGTATTATGGGGACAAATTTTCGACTCTCCGTCTTCTATGGAGGAAATAGAGCAAATGTTCGTGCTAAAAAAGAACCCCGGATAGGTGTACTTTCAAGCCAAACCTCGGAAGCCTAACTCAATTAAGGAAAACCCCACAAGCAATAAAGACTGGAAGAGCAAATAGTTCTTCGTAGGGAGAAACTGGAACTCCGAGCCACACCTCCCCGTTTCGAATATATTTAGTGAGCCCTTATTTTGGTCAGGAGAATCGGAGCTGAACCTCTGGAGCATGGATATCATAAGACAGGCCAAAGATAAATCCCCGGATAAAAAATTATTGTGTTTTGATTCGAGTTTAATCGTCTCGGGCTTAGTGGAGACATGCCTAAGCAGGGACTTCGTATTCCTAAACAAGAAAAACTTTGCCCAGAGTATGGTTCCTTCCTGAATGCCCGATTCCACAATATGTACAAATATATATGTATGTGTGAATATCACTGACTCTTCGTTTATTATTTTATAGAAACAATCATGTTTGGGAAGCCTTCTGCCTTGTCCTCCCTAAGCAAGCTGATCAAGAAGAAGCCAGTCAACCCCTCTACTAGCGATGCCTCTAGGCAAACTCCCCCGTCAGGAAAGCAACAGGGTCCGGGGGACGTGCTCACAAGGAGGAGGAACCAGGGGCCCTCAGATTCTGACTCTAGGTCAGCCTCTATGGTTGCCCTATATAAAGGAAAAGGAATAATGGTCGAGAAGCCACCACTGGGCAAGGGGAGAAGAGGCCCCAAGATGACCTTCCGGTTGACCCAGCAACCAAAAAACTAAAAATCG
The DNA here is from genome assembly GCA_035590515.1 of Trichilia minutiflora. Lineage (NCBI taxonomy): Eukaryota > Viridiplantae > Streptophyta > Magnoliopsida > Sapindales > Meliaceae > Trichilia > Trichilia minutiflora. Next base: position 2,443 of record JAVXUL010089069.1, on the reverse strand, counting down.
GAGGGTCCGGCCTTGCAAAAGCTGACGTGGGCGACTTCTACAGGGTTAGTAAGATAGCCGAGCTACGGGTGGATGATATCCCCAAGAAGAAACACAAGCACTTCATCCACCTGCTCGACTTGATCAATGACGTCGGGCGACATGTGGCCCCGTCCGTTGTTGACAAGCTGGATAAAACAAGGGACCTCAAAGCCATAGACTTCATGTACAAATAGGGTCTGAAGGTGAGTGCAACACTTAGTTGTTATTGCATGCTTGTGAATTTTGGATCACTAATATTTCTCCTCGATTGTAGGCATACTACCAAATAAAGCAACAGATGGAGGTTTAGAGGGACGAGACGAGCAAGATCAAGAAGCTCGAGAAGGAGAACACTTTCGCTCTCAAGCAATAGGAGAAAGCGGAGGCTAAGCTGGCCACTGAGAGGACTCAGTGGGAGGCAAATGAAGCCGTATGGCAAAAGGAGAAGGAAGAGCTCGAGCTTCGGCTAGCCTCATCTGAGTCTGCTTACTCAGGGGTCAACCTTGAGAATGCGAACTTAAAGTCTTGGATGGCCTTGCAGCAATCCGAGATAGAGATATTAATGCAGCAATTGGTTGGGGAACCCGAGAGGATCCGGGTTGTAGTGGAAGCCGTTGAGACGGAGGGGGAGGCCTCGCTTAATCAGGCGATAGACCTGACCTGTCAGACCTTCTATGAGAAGTACCCCGACCTTGACCTCGGATGGATCTATGAGGCGTTGGGGAGAAAAGTGCTCGATTTTGAGGTTCGGGGTACAAAGCAGAAAGGAAACCTCCGCCTCGGACACTGCAACTCAGGAAGTCCATGTCGATCCTCCTGCTATAACAAGTTAGCCTCCGTCGGATCCTGCCTCAGACCTGACTCTCCAAGACCCTACCGATGTAAATAAAACTCAGTAGGGTTGGATGTTCTATAAAATATATTATAATAATTGAATGTTTTAATAAAATTTTAGTTTCTATATATTCTGCTCTTGTTGATATCTGAATGTCCGCAATGTTTCTTCGAGCCTATAACTTAGAAAAATTTCTTAGACAAAACATTCAACTCAGCACAAATAGTCAAACAGCTCATAGCTCGGCGAAGATATCTGACTAAAGGACTTAGAAAATTTTTCACCAAGGACAATGGTCGAGCTGATACATAAGCATATAACTTAAATATATTCGGTAAAAGGTCTTGAGCATATAACGTAGAAAATTCCATTTAAGCAATATATTCAATTCGGCATGAATATCCAAACACCTATCAGCTCGATGAAGACATCCGACCAAATAACTTAGAAAAAATTTCATCAAAAATAATGCTCAGGTTAATACATAAGCACACAATTTAAATATAGTCAGTAAAATGCCTCGAGCATATGACTTAAAAAAATTTAACTTAGATAAAACATCCGTCTCAGATTGATATGTAGCCATATGAATTGTTGCTCGGTTCGGTGGGAACATCCAACTAAACAACTCAGAGAAATCCCAATAATTTACAAAGTTAATTTTGCACGGATTCTCGAGCATCTCATTCATATAAATTATAGTAAATAAATAGAATCGTCTCGGTATAAATGTCTGAATGAAATACTTAGACAAAATAAGAGAGATACCATCTCGTGTCGGATGATTCAAATAGAATACTAAAAATAGACGGAATCACCTCAGTATAGACATCCGAATAAAATACTTAGGTAAAGCAAGAAACATACCGTTTCGTGTCGGATAATCTAACTAGAATACCGGGGATAAGCGGAATCATCTCAGTATAGTCATTCGAATAAAATACTTAGGCAAAACAAGAAACATATCGTTTCGCGTCAAATAATCCAACTAGAATACCAAAGATAAACGGAATCATCTCAGTACAGACATCCGAATAAAATACTTAGGCAAAATAAGAAACATGCCGTTTAGCATCGGATAATCCAACTGGAATACCGAAATAAACAGAATCGTCTCAGTACAGACATCCAAATAAAATACTTAGATAAAATAAGAAATATACTATTTCGTGTCGTATGATCGACAATGATTTGAAATAGCGCATATATTCACAACAGAGAGATAACAACACAGAATCAGTATATTAATTTCATTAATCATTAAAATAGGGGAAAACATCTGTCAAATGATCCGATCATAAAGATAAAGAACATAAAATAAATACAAACCGTAGACAGCATACGGTCTTGAGTCCCGAATGATGTAATATAATACAAAGATAGAATCGGGAACAATATAATTTTCTTAGATATTCTCCCCTTATAACGAAGGCGACTTAGCCTTATTGACATAAGGTCTTCTCTGGGCACTCTGGTACATGCAAAAGAACTGAAACAAGTAGTCGGCCTTGGACAACGTGGTCCATATGGCCTAGCTCAGGATTAGGTCATCGAGCGACGTGGTCCATATGGCCTAACTTAGAATCT
>JAVXUL010089053.1:0-23225 GCA_035590515.1 Trichilia minutiflora | reverse complement strand
TTCAGGATGAATGTTTTATCTTTTGTGTGCACACTGAATAGATTTGAAGTGTTTGTGACCTTGTTTATACATATTTGGAGTTTGGGTGTTAGGTTGGTTTGTTATTGGAAGTGCTTTGAAAATAGATTTTTGTGAATGCCTTACAGACCTACAGGGGATATTCTGTGTGATTGAGTGCACCCTGGAGGTTTGTGGCGTCTGTCACAAGTGGGCCTCACGGGTCGGGGTGTGACAATAAGGCATTGTACAGATATACCTTATACTACTGTCTTTGTAAAAATCATCAAAAGCTTCATATTCGCTACCTCGATCACTATTTAAAACTTTGATCGACTAACCTAATTGTTTTTCAACTTTCTTTTTATATTCTTTGAATTTTTCTAAAGCTTCTAATTTATGTTTTAGAAAATATACATGCCCATATCTAGAATAATCATCAATAAAAGTGATGAAATATTCCATACCTCTATTTGTTTTTGTTATCATAGATCCACATAAATCCGAATGCATTACTTTAAGTAAAATTGAGGATTTCCAATGATTCGAGAAAGGTTTTCTCGTTATTTTTCCTTTAATACATGATTCACATATATCAAAGTTATCTACATTTACTTGAGGAAGCATTCCTTTATTACATATTCTTATAATTTTATTTTTATTTATGTGACCTAATCTTAAATGCCAAAGTAAAGCATCATTAGAATTTAACACATAAATATAATCAGAAGAAGAAGTTTTATTCATTGTAGAACCAATTGAGTACATGTCATCAATTCTTTTACCCTTTAACAATACCAGACCATTTTTTCCTATAGTCACAAATCCGGACTTAAATCTAATCTCAAAATCCTTTTTTCTCCAAAACAGATACCGAGATCAGATTTCTTCTCATAGTTGGAGTATAGAAAACATCTTTCAAAATAATGGTGGTGTCAATAGATGAGATCTTACAATCCTCTATTCTTTGAACATTAACATAGGTATTATTACCCATGTATAACCGATGTTCCCCAAGTGACTTTTCTTTAAAAGTAATAAATTGACTTTTATCATTACTCACATGTCTAGTAGCACGTGAATCTAGCTATCGTTGATCTTGTGATTCAACAATGAGTGCCTCTGAAACCGTCAAAATAATCTCTTTCTTATTTTACGTTTAGGAAACTAAGCCTTAAAATGACTACTATCCCTACATATGAAACACCCATTTTTCCTTTGCTTTTTATTTTTCCATTCAGGTTTCCACTATCCTTTCTTTCGCTTAGAATTTTTCTCTCTTGGCTTTCCTTTTTCACTTTGCGAACTTTCTGCCATAAGGTTGTTGGAGTGATTCTCCTCCTTCCTTTTATTCATCCTGACCTTTTCAACTACCAATATAGCTGGTAATATTGTCATAGACAAATTTGTTTGCCCATATGTCATTAAGGTCACAACATGATCCTATGCTCTTGGCAGACTATTTAGTAGGACCGACACCTGCATCTTATCAGATATTTCATGACCAACATTGGAAAGATCTTTTACTAATAACTCTATCTTTATAATGTGATCTGCTATACTGTCACTCTCATTTATACGAAGACCATTAAACTCAGATAATCTTGATTATATATATGTATAAGATTTTGGCTCATATTTACTATCTCATACATCAATAATTTCTTTAGCAGTATTATAACCTTCATATAAAAGAATCAAATCATCCTGCATATTACTAAGAATCATGACCTTAGGTAGTTCATTATCATCCTTCCATTTATTTAATGCTATATAATCTGTGGGTTTTTCTTTCTTAATAACATACAAAAGTTTCTCATATATTAATAAATAAGAAATTCTTCTTTTTATCTATTATAATTCATATTATTCAACTGCTCTAATTTTACTAAATCTGTGATATTTTTACTAGTCATATTATATTTATTTATATAAAATAATACCAACAAACAACTAAATAAATAAAGCTGTGTAAATTTTAACTCATAGTGGATTAAGTTATAATAACCTAATCTTATATTCGTTCAGATGTAACCCCAAATACGACTTCTTAGGATTTCTCTCCTTATTTTTCTCTAAAGCTGGAAAGATCCACTTTTCTTTAAACAACTGTCGAGTATACATGGTCTAAGTACCCTTAGTGGTCTTGGTCCTCTAATTTGTCTTGAAGCACTTATTTCTTATACAACCAAATCAAGAATAGTAAAATTAATCCTTCTCCGATGTGTTGGTAAGCCGAGATAGTTCAAGGCTGGTATTTTTTGATGTTATTTTCTTGCGCTTTCACAAATTTCAGAATTTTGAGTCTTCAAATCAAAATTCTGAGGCCACAGATCAATCCGACACACCGAAAAACCTTGAGAGATCAAATTTCACCTTGATCAGAGTTGGTTTGGGCCTTGAATCGGGCTTGAGAAGTTCTACCGGTTCAACCAAATTGAAAATGGTTCGAACCGGGCGGTCTGGTTAGACCAGACTGTCTGATGAACTAGATCTGAGTTGGATTGACTTGAACCGAATCAAACTGAACCAAACCAAATCAAATCGGGTTTGACTTGACCTAAACCAAACCGGAGCTCCGAGTCTCCGACCGATGCGTGGATTGCACGCTCCCTATGCATGGGATCCATGCGTCTTCAACCTTCTTTTCTGTTTTTTGTAGTTTTCGATCATTTTCGACGATGGTTTCTGACGAAATGAGTACCGATGGATTCATCTTGAAGATTAGAGTACGCTTGGACTAATAAACACATCAATTGAATGTGAAATCTGATCGAAAATTGTAAAAAAAATTTTATGTCTCTTTGGACTTCTCTCTCTACAAAACCGAGCTTTGATACTATTGTAAAATTGTGATCATCATCATCGTAAGACTGGTGGTTGCATGCAGAGACGCTGAGATGTCCAAGAACCAAAAGCAAAATATATCACTTTAGAATTCAAGAATTCTATAAATCTCTCTCTTTAGAAGTATAACAAAAAGAACATGGAATGAATCTACGTTCCACCTCCCACTACCTATATATAATATACAAGAATGGCAGTTAAATCATGGATAGTTGTATTGTTTTATTTGGATACAACTCATGGAAACATTGAACCCTTTGAATACAACTTACCCTGTGACCTTTGATCACCAACAGTTTAATATTGCATAGATGCTCATCTGGATTTTGGAATTTTGCAGGTCCATAGTTCTCTTGAAGAACTTTCACCAATTCTTCCTAATACGTGCTAATTCATTCACTATTGATGCAGGTGAATAGATCAAGGCCATCGCCTTCCAAGTACATGCCAGCAATCTCAACTTTTAGATCATTTGGGGTCTGATAATTACGGAAAAAATTTTCCGCTTTCAGAAGGATCACCTCCTTCGAATTTAAGAAACTCCATCTTGGTGTAGGGGAGCTAAGTATAGTTTCACATCCACCAAGGATTGTCTATCTTTACGTAGACATCATTTGCCCAAAACGATGTCTGTCTTTAAGTAGTTTCTACCTGTGTTGGTTGACTACTCTGTGCCTTGAAAGATGCTACTTCAGCTACCAGAGCATCGATCGTGTTCAAATTGGAAGTAATATATGTTGGATCTGGTGTTCACTGTGATTGATCAACCTGGCTCTGATGCCAAAAATTGATAAGGTCTAGATTTGGATAGTTAGAAGATAAAGAATGATGGAAATTTGATAATGATTTTATTAAAGGAAATGATACCAAAAAAACAGTCGTTATGAAGTGGACGAATCTCATAAATGTAAATAACAAATGATATTTTGATACCCCTAAAACTAGGACCCCTTAATATATTTATAGACAAACGGCTCAGGAATTAGTTATTTGCAGCAAAACAAAAACTACGTTTAAGTCAGAAAATAAGAAAACAACGGAGATGTGTAGTAGAATTAGTCAAAGTACAATCATGGGATAAATCCACTTTTATCTCAACAATCATCTTCTCAATAAGATCATTAACTAATCATCTTCTCAATAAGATCATTAACTGAGTTAAACTTCGTATGAATCAAAGCAGCAGATTTTTTCCCACTTGATTTTTTAAAATAAATGAACATAAGCAATATCATATCACAGCCTTGCGTCAAAAGTCACATCTGACTAAATGAGCTGAGTTTGGTCGAACTGATACAGACCCTGTAAATATGAAATTCCTTGTCCCAAACTATTAAAGAAAATGTTAACATCCATTGACAGGTTTCTTAGCAAATCTCAAATTTAGCATGTGCCGCCAATACACCATTTTACATCCACCCAAATGAACAATTGGATTAATCCTTACACATCAATTGAATCACTACAAAGCAGCCCAACACTCTTATCTATAAGGGTGGCTCTAGAAAGAAATGCCAACACCTTGTATCGGGAAGTGTTCTCGTGGAATTGGGAACAAGAAAGATACAACTCCCCGGATTATAGAGAGGTACGGCACAACGTATGGATGATGCTAAGCAATTAGAATTCCCCAAGATAACAGATAAAAACTTGTGCCAATGCCGATCAACATCAACAGATAGAAGGCACTTCCGGGTACGTACTTTGGAATGGTGACTATTTTCATATTTTGGGATGAGATCCCCTTGGACAAAATGAATTACAGATATTATTACTGTGATATGGACCATGTTACATTCTTCACGTACAATTTTATTTAAAGCAAAATGAACATAGTCATTCTGGAACTGCATAATTCTGCCCCTGCTTATGGAACGAAATAATTATAGTTTAATTCATTTTTGCTGAACCAGGTTGAGGTATAAGAATTATATGATCTGCTGCAAGAAGGAATTAATACCAAATACACAGCATCACGGATAAATGTCACACATCTAAAAGCAATAAAAATGAAACCATGTTTATCATAAAATGTCTAACTTGGAATCAAAACTTGATTAACATCATCTCCAAAACTTGATTAACACAATCTCTTCTATTAACGACAAAACCTGTAATGAATCAAAATCAGACTATTAAGCAGCTTGCTTAATCATATCACCGATTCAAGGAGTAACAACTATCCTCCCAGCAACTTGGTCAAGGTCTCGTTGGCCACTGGAAGTTATTTTCCTTCCACTGATAGATGAAGACAAAAATTTGCATCAGCACGAGATCAGAACATCACATAAAAATTGCCAGCATAAGATTGATGATAGTGAAAAGTGGAAAGAGGTGACAGCATCAAAGGAATAGAAACATCAGAGAATATGCTTCAATCAAAAGCCAATGTATGCCCAAATCGACTCTCCATGAAAGAATGATATAAATGGGCCCTAAAAGTATCTGGTGCTTACCCCTTGGCTTCAAGCTCAATAATGTTCATGTTCTGCAACTGTTGGAGAATGTGTCGAGTAATAGCACCACTGGCTTTGCAGAAGTGGGGTGGACGACTTCCATTCCTTTTGCTTCCACCATAAATCCTCCTGAAGGCACCAACACCAAGACCTCCCCTCAAGTAGATTTTCCTAGCCATGGAAGCTGCAATGACATTGAATGTAAGACATATGAGAATAATATTTGCCATCACTATTTAATTTAACCAGTCAGGCAAACTTACCAGCTCTGACATAGTACCAGTCTGGGTCATAGGGAGCCAGCTCCTTAAATTGAGCAGTCTTGACAATATCAGTCCATGGGGGAAGCTCCATCTGTTTGTGGCCAAGCCAAAAGAGGTAAGCTTCATGACCGTTAAAACACAAACTAATGTGACAGACAAGAGTCTAACATGTCATATTAATAGACAATCTATTAAAATACTTCTAAACAAGTAATATAATTCCTAGTAACTCCTGAATAACAATTAGCACCAACAATAAACCTACCAGCATTCGAGCAGTCTCATATTTTTTTATAACAAAGCAATTCTTCAGTATTGTACAAAAATGGCTTCAGTGAATTTGAATTATGAGCCCAACTAAAACAAAGTTATAATATCTAAAAACTTGAAATTCCAATACCAGAGAACATAATTATAATAGAGAGTTTGATTTTCCCTAAAGGAAATAGAGGTATCCAGCACAATCAACTAACTGGAAGATAATCATACAAATAATTGGATTTATGCCTACAGCGACTTCAGCCAGGGCGTGATAACAAATAAACTCCAATAAAATCACATTACTGGATTCTATTACAAAGAATCCAAATGCAAAACCCAGGAGAACAGATAAAACCAGGATGAAATAATATGTAGATTTGAGAAAACTAGATCAACCAAAAAAATTTTCTTTGTGTAAGCCAACTGTTTATCAGCTTATCATAAAATATATATTCCAAAAAGTTTTTCTTTGTGCAAGGCAGTTGCTTATCAGCTTATCATAAAATACATATTCCAAGCTTTTTGTTACAATGACAAAAGGTACAAAGCCAGATAACAGTCCCAAAAGAAATTTCTACAACTTAAAAAGCGTAGCCAGAAACGTCTGGATTCTTTCCAGGGCATCAATCCCCACGTATTAGGCTGGGAACATATGTGCATCAAGGTGAACCTTCACACTTCTCAATGAATTAACAATGAACTTCACTTCTTCTACTCGTCAATTAAATAAAAAAATACAACAAACAAAATAAAAAAAATACGCATAATGAAAATGGGTATTCATCTACGTATACGCTTCGATATACAAGTGAAGTTTTCCATGGCTGTACCTTGCCAGATCGCTTGAGATGGGCCGAATAAGCCTTCACGAACTCGTGAGGAGACACGTCCTTTACAGTCTTCGAGGTAGCCATTGTCAAAGCCGCCAAGGAGGCCAGGAGAGCAGTTTATGGTGCTAAGTTCGACAAATAGGTGCAAATATGTGCTCTCGCGAGCACGCGCAGGTTTCTGCCGCTTTATTTCGGCGTTTAATGACATTAGGGTTTGTTGTGTTTGGTTTTACTTGGATCCGACTTGGTTCAGTTACTGGGCTCTTGGTTTGCCTTCTGTCTATTAAGTTGGGTTGAGCCCAATGATTGATTCTGATTACCGTTTGGGGAAGGAAAGAAACAAAACGACGCTGTTTCTTGAATAACTAACTCAGCTGTTTTATCTCAACTCTCACTTTGCTTTTAGTTGCTCGTTCTTCTACCACTCTGCCAAACCCTATAGCAAATCGAGAAAGCGGGGGAAGAAACTTGGACCAATTATTGATTCAAAACGATGGCGTTCAAGCACCTCCTAACCTTAGCTCGTCGGTCCCATAGACCCTCGCCCTCCACCCTCCTTAACGCAGTCCGATCATCATCGACCGCCTCCCCTCTTGCCACTTCGCCATCGTCACCGCCACCGTCACCACCGCCACCGAATGTCATGATCTACGACCGTCTCGCTGAATCCGTCAAAGCCAAGCTCAAAACCCTAGAAAACCCGGACCCGCGATTCCTCAAATACGGCTCCCCACACCCGTCACTAACTTCACACACTCACATACTCTCCTCTCCCGAGACCAAAATTACCACTCTCCCCAACGGTCTCCGTGTCGCCACTGAGTCAAACCTAGCCGCGAAGTCCGCCACTGTCGGGGTGTGGATCGATGCTGGGTCGAGGTTCGAGACAGACGAGACTAGCGGTACGGCGCATTTCTTGGAGCACATGATATTTAAGGGAACGGGGAGACGGACAGCGAGGCAATTGGAGGAAGAGATCGAGAACATGGGCGGGCACTTGAATGCCTACACGAGTAGGGAACAGACTACTTATTATGCTAAAGTTTTGGACAAAGATGTGAACCAGGCCTTGGATATCTTATCTGATATTTTGCAGAATTCAACTTTCGATCAGGCGAGGATTGATAGGGAGCGGGATGTTATTTTGAGAGAAATGGAAGAGGTCAGAGCTATAAAGTTCTTTATTTTATCTTTACATTTGTGAAATTGATTAGTTTCTTTGATAATGTTGGAAAATTTTAATTTTTGATATGTAGCATGAGTAATTTATGATGTTTTGTTCTGATTCATGGTATGAAATTTTATGTGCTTAAAACTTGTTGTGATTGACAGTTGTTGCTAATTTTAAGTTGGGGTTGGGGCTTTTGATTGTGTATTTTTTGACTTGGAGAACTGATGATGTTAGAGTGTCTGTTGTGAAGTCTTTTCTTTTTTTAGAAAAAATTATACTTTGATAGTGTTTTTTATTTATGATTGTGAAATGGGTAATTTTTATTTTCTTATTATCTGTTTAGTTGATAGTATGAAAATTTAGTGTAGCTTTTATTTGTATTTGATTGTTGTTCCTGATTTTGACATTATTGGTTCATTTTTTTTTTCTGTTTATGCGTATGTGTTACCTCTATGAGCAGATGTGTACGGAGTATTTATGACATTCAGGTATTCTGTCAGCTTGGGTGTTATCCATTCTTAGTTGTGAAATGGGTCCTTTTATGTTTTTCTTGTCCAGTTTGGAACTAGATACAGTGTTTAAATGCTTAATTTACTAGATTAGTAATAATATTGAAATATTGATTGGTGGTTCTTGCACATACTAAGTGTTTGTTTGGCTTGCTTAACAACGTGAAATAGATGTTATTTTGTGTATTGTGACTGTTGTCATTTCTCTTGTCTAAAATTGTTAATGCTAACTAATGTGATAGGTATTAAAGTTTAGGGTTTTGGTACTTTGGTGAATAATGTTGATACTAGCCTTCTGAACAAGAGTTGTTTCATTGCATTACGCATAATAACTATCATTATTTCATCTTAAATGAGAGCACCAGTGTGTTTGTTTATTAAAGGTGAAAATATTTTAATTGTTTAGATGACTAATTGTGCTCTTTTTTATTACTGCAGGTTGAGGGGCAAACTGAGGAAGTTATTTTTGACCATTTACATGCAACTGCATTCCAGTATACCCCTTTGGGTAGAACCATTCTCGGACCTGCTCAGAATATCAAGACAATCACAAAAGAACATCTTCAGAATTATATTCACACACACTATACTGCTCCCAGAATGGTACTGAGATTATTAATGAAGTTTTCTATGTATATTTATCTGCATATAATGTGGGCCACAGCAGTGAGGTTTCCTTCTCCATGACTGTTATGTCAGGTGATTTCAGCTTCTGGAGCTGTGAAGCACGAGGAAGTCGTTGAGCAAGTAAAGAAATTATTCACAAAATTATCAGCTGATCCAACTACTGCTTCTCAATTAGTTGCAAAAGAACCAGCAGTTTTTACCGGTTCTGAGGTGAGCGAATAACACTTGAATACTCCTGATCTTGCTCAATACTGTAAAATTTCCATCTCTGAGATGTTTCATTGATTGTTGGTTTGATATTCAGGTTAGAATAATTGATGATGATATTCCTCTGGCACAATTTGCTGTTGCTTTTGCTGGAGCATCCTGGACAGATCGAGATTCCACTGCCCTGATGGTCATGCAGGCTATGTTGGGTTCGTGGAATAAGAATTCAGTTGGTGGAAAGCACTTGGGGTGAGTTTTTGGTACTTGAACATAATACATGAGCCTTCAGTTTGTAAATCAGAACCACTTGTCAATTGCACATATATTGATCACCTTTGAGGATCCCTTAACAGCTCCGAGCTGGCACAAAGAGTTGGCATTAATGAAATTGCAGAAAGCATGATGGCATTCAACACCAACTATAAGAACACTGGTCTCTTTGGTGTTTATGCCATTGCCAAGGTGAGGTCACTCCCTAATCCAAATTTCTATATATTTAATTTTGGCAGAAATTTTCTCTCTGTGACAGTGGACAGTATTTGCGATCTATTATATGTAATTTATTTATAATTTTTGTAAGGCAAGCTGAAGGTGAAAAATACGAATATTATTGATTTTGACAATTTTTAATGTCTTTTGTTTTGTTTTCAGCCAGACTGCTTAGATGATTTAGCCTATGCAATTATGTATGAGACAACCAAGTTAGTTTATCGAGTTTCAGAAGCTGATGTAACTCGTGCTCGTAATCAGGTAGCCACAATTTTCCATTGTTATCAGATATTTGTTTATTCTTGACATTGGGAATTGTTTTAGTACGAGTAAACATGAATCGCATCAAGTTTTATTTACAGATTGATGTGTTCTATGATAAAGGTGTTTATGAATTTTAGCACTTATTAATACTCTAATGACTGGAATTACATTCTTGCATTTTCTATTTGTGTGCTTTGCATTGCATATTGGTATTTTCACTTTGTTTGATTTTATATACTCATGAACCTTCTGTCATTAAGTGTCTGTATTTCTTTGGATCCAGCAAATAAATGGTGTATATGTGTCTGCAATATTTTGAATATCAGGCAAAATCTCTTAAACATCTTAGAGTGTTTATATAATCTTGTTTATTCATGTTAGGGTGTCATCTGTCATTGGTCTATGTGACCTTTGTAATCCTTTCTACTCACAGATGTGTGATTGTATTTGTAAAACTTGGTTGATACTTATGCTGCATAGATGATGGAAGCTTATGCTTCTCTGTAATCAGATTCGTCTATATTGTCATGGTCTTGGTGCTTATTGTGTTGTTGGTTGCAGTTGAAATCATCCCTGATGCTTCATATTGATGGAACAAGTGCTGTAGCCGAAGACATTGGACGCCAGGTATACTATTTTATCATCTTCATGCAATATACAAGGAAACAAGTTGTTGGAACTTAATGAACATGATACTTCTTGCTCCCTAAATGTGCACAGCATTAAGGGCTCTCTAATTTATTGAATTAGTTGCATTACCCGATTCAGTGAGTATCAAACACACCAAGCAACTAAAAGGAACTTGGTCATGATGTCCCCTTTTTGTATTACCTATATACCTTGAAATGGCAATCATACTTTAAAACAATAGGTGGGACCTTGTCTATTTGCAGCTGGAGTGACCTGTGTGATTATCTTATTTTGGTAGACGTAATTCTGCTATTGCTAAACTATTCTTAGTTCTGATTAACCGTTTCTGTGCTTGCAGCTGCTTACATATGGTCGGAGAATCCCATTTGCTGAATTATTTGCTAGGATAGATGCCGTTGATGCAAGCACCATCAAACGTGTTGCAAACAGATTTATTTATGACAGGGTAGGAACCATATGAAACTCTACTCAAGTTGCACTTACGCTTATGTAGCATTCACCTACTTTTGATAAACAACGAACCAATTATGCAATTTTCTGGTCTTGGCAGGATATTGCAATTGCCGCCATGGGTCCCATCCAGGGTTTGCCTGACTACAACTGGTTCAGACGCAGAACCTACTGGAACAGATACTAAGTTATCTCATGTTTGTCATTGCCGCATCTACACCTGCTTGGTCGGTTTCATTTTTTACCAAAACAAAACAAAAGGAGAGAATCCAAAATGTCCTTGGAGAGGTTTAAGGGCTACTGGTATTTTATTGAATTCTTTTCAAGCTCTTGCTTCTGTAACTTTATAATTTTTTCAGAATAAGTAAATTATCTAGAGTAATTTTGCCCTCAGATTTTCAAAGACAAGAGGCTCATTGCTTTGAGCTGAACACCTCAAAGTAAATTCTTCCTTTTTTGTTATAAATATGTTGATAAGTATTGGGTAGCTGCATTTGTAGCTCAGCTGCCTGCTTTCTTTACCAGTTTTATCACTTTCTTGGGAATTTTATTTGTAGGGTTTCATTGAAGGAAAGTGCATGTTATTGTTAATAAATTTGAATGGTGAGTTAATACCAAATTAATTGCTATTTTCTTTTCTTACATTAGTAGGTAAAATAGTCTTATCAATATTTGCAACATTATATAGCTGCAATGGCAACATATCATACCAATCATACTTGGAACAATAATTGGAATTGTTTGTTCAAAAATAATTTTATGAATATTAAAATTGTGGAAAATATTTTATATGATTCTTTTTAAGCATGGTATTGTTTATATATATATATATGAGAACTATGTCAAATCAAATTTAAGCATAAATATTATAAAGCATAAGTATTTAGGAGTATACAATTCTTGTAACTTAAAAACATTACATTTTATAAAATGAAATAGTTTATGAAAAATGAAATATATAATAATGAATTTTTAATTTTATAATTTAGTTCATAAATTGTTCAAACAATTAATAAATTTCATATGATTTAGACTTTGTTTAATATTTTGCAGTTTATGTTTTATTTTAAATATAAAGCTAAAAGCTGAAAGTGAATCATATTGTAATATCAAATTATGCCTTAAAATGATAAAATTGTGATATTGAAAGATAATAGCTAGCTCACGTTATAATAACAAAGTCTTCAAATCGTGACTAACATATTGCTAACCCATTAATAAAAATCTTGAGCTGTATTTCATTGTAAATTTAATATTTTAACTTTTAATTATATATATATTTTGTAAAAATTATAATTTGGCGTGTAAATTTTTTTTTTTTCCCGTAAAAAATGTTTCTTGTGGCGTACGAATAAATAACATTCCCTCCAGTATTTTAGAAGGAAAACCTTGGTGTGACCCGATGACAACTAAGCGTACGATTTGTCGTGTGATGATGGGGATGGGGATGGGGATCTTCATCTCCGAACTCTGATCAAGTAAGACGGAAAAGGGGACCCACTTTCAAAGAAGAAGAAGAGGGGAACATAAATGTGTGATGGTTTTTGTAGTTGAAGTTAGTTAAAACAATTGCGATGTTGATGCTCTCTTTCCTCTCCTTGGAGTTATCGAAACACACGTTTAACTCCGCTCAACCCTTCCACATTTTTATTTTATTGATTTGTTTTTAATTTTTCTGGGTTTCCCTTAGATTTCCCACTACACTTTTTTGTAATCACCGCCACATTCTCCTCTACTTCCTCCCTGGAACCCCGTAAAACAAAATCATAACTTTGCAGAACATAAAAGAAGTTATAATAAAGACGCGCACACATACGCTTTGTCAAATCAAAATCTGTTTTTGTGTTTTGGATCTGCTTTTTTACTTTGAATTCTTTCTGGATTCGAGGATAAACAATGGCTTCAATCTCTGTTCCTTGTCCTAAAATCTCTTTGGTGGCTCGGGTTGGATCCACACATGGACAACAGCAGAAGCAGACGGTTTCCCTTCCTAATTCTTCGAATCCAAATCCTTCCTCATTGTCATTCGATTCTTCTGCTTTTTCTGGGTTCCAGGTATCGTCAGTTTGATTTGGTTTTCTGGGTTTATTTCAATTCTTTGAAAGATGTAGCTTTATGGGTTTACTTGTTTTGAACAATTCAGCTAAAGCTTGTTCATGTTAATAGGTGTTATGCACCCAAATGTTCACATTTCTGTTATTTGTGACTTTTAAATAATTATGGGACAATAAATGAAATATGTTAAAGTTAACTGAATTTAAATGATAAAAATTGTTCATTCTTAAAGCTTAGTGTATAATCTCAATCTGAGTTAACGATGCATCTTCCATCATAAAAGTTAGAGACATATGTATGATGATGACAAATTTTGGCTAGTTATATAGCTATGATATTAAATAAGAACTGCTAGTAGATTGTTGCTGCTTCAATTTTAATTCCCACCTTGTTTTTGAACTTCTCTTAATTGTCAGGAGTTTAATATGTATTGATTTCCCTTTTCCCGTATGATCTGTGTAGACTGCACAATGCTTTGATTGAAGATTGTCCGTGTCTTTTTTTACTTTTGCAGTGTCCAAACAAGAAGCAATCTACTGTCTGGAAGCTGCACGCAAAAGTTAATGAGGTGAGTTCTTTGCAGTAAGTTGAAAGTTTTCATATTTTGATGTGACAACATATCACATATGCTAAGCCTACTCTATTATTCTAAGGTTACTGCCGAGAAGCATGTAAACTCCGCACCAGCAGTTGACAACAAGCCAAAAGTTGCATCCTCAGAAGAAAATGTTGAATCTCCAGAAAAGAAAATTCCTGGTGCATCGGCTCTCTCAGCTTTCATGACACAAGTATCTGACCTTGTCAAGTAAGTCAAATAGTCATTTATTTTAGTGTACCATTCATAACCAGTTAATGCAAAAGTGGATGCATCATTTTTGTTTGGAATTGAAATCGTCTTCGTGAGCAGACTTGTGGATTCAAGAGATATTGTGGAGCTGCAAATGAAGCAATCAGACTGTGAACTCATTATAAGGAAAAAGGAAGCTTTGCAGCAGCCACTACCTTCAGTCAGCATGCCGCCTCCTATTCCCCACATGATGTATCCAACCCCACCACCAGCAGTGCCCCCTGCTTCCACTCCGGCCAGCCCAGCTTCTGCTGCACCACTACCTGCTTTACCTCCTGCAAAGCCAGCCTCATCTCACCCACCACTGAAATGCCCTATGGCTGGAACCTTTTATCGATGCCCTGGACCTGGAGAACAACCATTTGTTAAGGCAAGTGCATGTGTTAATGAGCCTACAGTTTAAGATTGTTATCCCCGAGAAGCAGTAAAATGCAAATCAAAGTATGAGTAGACCTAAACCCATTAGTTCACTTGGAAATAATAATTTTTTCTCCTTGATTTATGTTTTGTTCAGGTTGGAGATAAGGTGGAGAAAGGTCAGGTCATTTGCATCATTGAGGCAATGAAATTGATGAACGAAATTGAAGTATGTTTTTACTAGTGATTTTAGTTTCTATTTTCCTTCTTAATATGTACTTTCGGATGTACATATTACTTTGCACTTCATTTCTGTTTCCACAATGTAGCATTCCATCCAGGATTTGTGAAAAATGGCCTCTTCACTTTGTACAGACTCATATCTGTGTGTGCGTGTGATATGTTCATTATGATCAAACTTAGGAAATGTTGGAAATTAAGCCCCTGGCTCCTTGGTTTCACGTGTTTTTGTTTAGTTTACAATGTCCAATTACTTACACCTCATTGCCTCCCCGTCTTACGAATTTCTAGATGCTTTCAGAATACTTTACTGTTGGTTTCTGTTTACTTCAATTGATTCTATTTGGTTTCTCAGGCTGATCAATCTGGAACCATAACTGAGATACTGGTTGAGGATGGAAAAACAGTTAGCGTAGACATGGTAATTGCTCTTCCCCCTCATCTCTTTCTCTCTCTCTCGATCTCTCTCTCTCTTCATGTCGTACACTTATCTCTTGTATTGTTCAATTGCAGCCTCTTTTTGTCATTGTACCATGAACAATTCCACAAGCAACTTTTTCAGGAATCAGACGTCACCACCTCACCGTCCCACAAAGTTTTTTATCAACATATAGTATATTTTCCAGATCAAGTCTGGTTGCAATCACTGTAATTTTTATTTAATAATTTTCAATATTTGACCATTATAAATGAATGTTTGTTTAAACAAAAGAACGTAATTTAAAATGGTAGATTTGAGTTGTGCTAAAATATTTGATGTTTTTAGTTTCTACAACATTTTTTGTGTAAGTTACGAAGCTGCTTTTCAAATCATTTCCTTGATGTTGGAACTGCAAAATGTAATGTCTGTTATAATTATGTGATTAAGATTTCTGTTATAACATTCAACTTTCAACGTTTTCTAGTTTTTAGCCAATCGATGACCCATGTATAGATGGATCCCTTTGTGATTTGATATATATCATTCATAGTACTCTTAATTTTCAAAATTCTTCGTATTCAAGTTAGGTTCAATTCTGACAATAGACGTTAAATTTCTAGCTGTTTTATAAAACATAATAGTTACCCGAGTTTCAAAGTGATTGTCAAGAACTAGTCGTGTTTCTCAAGAATTCTAAACTAATCACGTTAATATCATGAACAGAAATGCGTTTTCGTACGACCCAGACCAAGACCCAGAATTCATAAAACCTTCAAACTACCTTGATCCATTTACGTACGGCCAGGACCAAAAAGTAACTAAAATCAGGAGACAATTTGTGAAATTTGCCAAACTGTCTTCAATAGTTATTTTACCAAAAAAAACTAAAATACTAATGACCCATTGATACGTGTATGTGTATGTGTGTGTGTTTGTATAATACACATCCAATGCAAATATTAGCCGTATAATAATAATAAATAAATAAACTCATTTCAAATATGCTGCTACTAGTAGACCAGGGAACTTATTCCAGGAGGTCATAAAGAACAAAAAAAAAAATCAAATAAAAGAAAAAAAAAATCAATTTCACATCATATTAGAGGGATTACATTACATTTCTACCAAAACAATTACAACGTTTTTTCACCCTGTGTGTGGAACTGTGGATCTTAAGAAAAAATGCACGGTGCTAGGAAAATTACAAAGTGGAAATAGATTTGAGAAAGCACTTTCTTCCTTCCAGGCTCCTTTGTGCTTTCTCTTTTTATGTTTCGAGATTTCTATTCTATTCCCTCTCATCATCCTAAAATTGCGTATCTATTCCTATGATAATAATGTACATGTTAGCCTACTCGTTATGTACTTACAATTACCAATACCACTGACTACCTTCTTCTAGTACTGTAACTTTTTCTGCCGCTATTATTCAGCCTCCGAGCTCCAACTGCATAATCATCGTCACTATCGTCATCTTCTTCATCCCCACCAGTCATTCGTCCAGATCTCGCACCCTTTCTTGGAGTGGGGCGCTTCCGTTTGATGTTTGCTGTGTAAACTGTATAGTCAATAGTATCTTCCTTCAAAGCATTCTTAAATTCCTGAGCAGTAACATTATGTGTAAGAAACAACATAGAGAGACTAGCATGATCAGTCTACTGAAAACAAAAATCTAATAATCTTATACCAACTCCCTACCTGATATTTCTGCACAAGTTCTTGATATGTGGATGGCAAAATAACACATGTATCACTGATGTCAAAGGGGACGTTCTGCCTGGTGAGGACATCTCCAGGTTTTAGGGGTTCAGTTGGAGAATAAGCCTGGTAGTAAATACGTCAGATAAAGTTAACTTGCAGTTACATAATGAGAAAACTAAGCCTCTCTGAATTTAGAGGAAATGATTACCTGGCACCGGGCATCATTCAAACCATAAACAATCTTTAGGTGTCTCTTCAGCCTCATCAGAAGTTGCAGTGCAGAAGCCGCAATGCAGTCAACCTGTACAAATAAAGCATAAAAGATAAATGTCAAGGCAAACATTTGCAATTTCATAAACAGAAAAAAAATTTTCAATGTATTAGACAAACAATCCACAATGAGAAACCAAAGCTTTCCACAGCATAAAATAGCAAAGCTTCGAGTTCTTTTCTTTTTCAGAGCATAGTTTTATCAAATGCATTACCTGAACTTTCTGCAGATCATCTTTGGAGATGTCATGCGGTTCACCTGAAATTAAGTCACGCATCTTTACCTCTAATTGAGGAGTATTATGATGTGAGATACTCTGAAAATCTGGTTGAACCATCCCATTCAAATCAATTGATGTCATGTGATAAAAAATAGGCTGAGCAGCTGGCTCTTCCTTAATTGTCCCATTCAAATCCATTGAAGTTGTATAACTAAGAATGGGCTGAGCTGACTCCTGTTCAACCATTCCATTCTCATGAGTTGACTTCTGCCCATCTCTTTGTAACAATTGTGTAATCATCACCTTCATATTTGCCTCAAGTGCTCCAGCCCTAACTTGTATAACTCGATTTATAGTATAAATCAAATAAAGGGGTTCATCAGGTGATGTAAATGGAAGTAAGGCAAGGACTTCTGTACAGTACCTGTAGAAAGACAACCAAATTTGAAGTATTATCCCAAAAAAATACTCAAAATAAATAAATAAATAAGCAAACATAAGCATCAATGAACTCACATTAAAAAAGGAATAACTAAATCATTCCAGCTTGGATTATCAAACTTTCGCACAATGGATGACATAAATTTGTTCCTAGAATTCCGGTTTCCACGAATAAGCTTATAAATTCGAGAAACCCCCAGCCTTGCTTGAGTTAAAGAGCTACCATCGGATTTCCCCTTGATATTTCCTGCAACTTTGGGTTGGAATTTGTGGTTTGCAATTTCAGGAGAACCACTGAGAGCCTGTACAAACATAAATGACATCTGAAGACCATCTCCTAGACGGCTTTCGAAGAAAGCAGGGTACCTGAAATGATTTTCTTTCGGTTAGCTAGCATAAGCAATTGAAAAGATGCATAATTAGTAAAAGCATGTAGAGGCAAGTACTTTTCATTCATATTCATCAGCAAATGATGGGCCAACTTCGAGTTCACCTCCTGAGGATCTGTTTCAAGGGCTATTAGGTATGGAACACAAGTAATAGGATGAACAAGACCTTGGCGTAGCACAACTTCCACAATCTGCATTGAACAGCCAAAGAAAACAATAAATCAACCAACAAATAATAATTACATAAAAGAGAACAATAACCATTAAACTGACAAGGAATGACCAGTAGTTGAAACTCAGTATGGGTATGAAACCAAAACTTTCTTCCCACAGTTGGACAACATAAAGCAATTGACTTGACCTAATTCCAGCATCGCATTTTTGCCAGCGTTTATTTTAACTAAATAAAAAAGCTATTATTTTAAAAAAATACTCAATAATTTTCTCTATCCTACTCCATTGCTTTATGCAAAATGCCTCTTGATCCTCCTTCATTAGCCTCTATATCATAGACCATGCAATATTTGTGGATTAGGGTTCTTAGCCAGGAGCATAATATAAAATCCTATCATAGAACAATCATGGAAAGACAAGAACTTAGAAGCTAAATTCTCACCTTCAGGGCAGACTGGCGAACTAGTTCATTAGTGTCCATGCAAGTCCCCAAAATCTTATCCCAATACAACTGAACTATACCTCCACAGATGTTAGTATCGCCTGCGCCAGCAGCAACAGGTACACTGTGGCCATCTACTACAGTTGACTGAACCTCATTACTGCCGGCTTTATCTGTTTCCATTTGACTTTCCGCATCGAGAAGATATTCATACATATTTTGCAATGCTTGCATCTGGAAAACAGAATGTTTTATTAACCATATTAAATCAGAAGAATATATCAAGAAGGAATATTTTTACCTTAAGTCGGACATGAGAAGAAGGGGCCAATGTTGCTTCTATTATCTTGCCAACATCCTTCTCCAACATATGCTCAGGCCTAGCAATCAAAAGAAAGCCTAAAGCCTGCAAAGAACCCAAAGTTAAATGAGTTTGCTAAAATTTTAAAATGAGAATCAGAATGATTAAGTTGAGCAGAAAAGAGCATACCTGCAAAGATCTAACCTTTACACCAAAATCCTCTGCACGAAGATATCTTTTAAACAAACTGAGACTGCTGACAACATTGTTTTTCTCATATGAAGTACTCAGCAAAGAATTCCCATAACGAATAAGTAATCCAAGACAGAAAAGAGACCGTCCAAGCTGCTGAAACTAGTGGAAGAGAGAGAGAGAGAGGAATTACATTCAAATTTGAATACAATATCTTCACGGGACAAACAGACAAAGGAAAAAGATGAATAAGCAGAAACAAGTTAATAAGAATGCCGTGAGCATCAGTAACTGAAATGATGTTAGTCTGAATGTTGATAATTTAAAATTACTATCTTCTGCATTGTAGTTAATACAAGAATGTTGTTAGCAAAACAACACTTCTAAATATACAAGCCAAAAATTAATTGAAAAAAAAAAAAAAAGTATCTCTAAACTTGATGGTGGACATAGAATTTAATGCAGTAATCAAAACAATTACTGAAATAAATACGTCTAATATAGATGCTAGTAGTCAACCTGCTTGTTATCAGGCTTCTGGTTATCCAAATGCTTGAAGAAAATCTGAATAAGATGCTCAATTACTCTTGAACTTTTTCCTGATACTTTACTTACAGAGCACAGACACCTGTGATCAGAAAATAATAATGCCAATTATAAATTTTAAATTACAAACAAATGTAGATTTTGATGGATGGAACACATAAAGAGTATGCGGAAATTCTAAGAATAAAAAATCAAAATATCTGCTGGACCTGTACACACTTGCATACACAATCTCACCTACAAACCATTCATTTTTTTTTGGGAAAAAAAGTGGAAAAGTCGCTCTCCATTCTGTGTAGATTTTGATGGATGGAACACAAGAGTACGAGGAAATCCATAGGAATTAAAACTTAAAATAACTCCCAGACTGCAAATCTCACCTACAAGTACACTATGTGAGACTTAAAAATTGTGTATTGATGCTTGACAATGACAGATACAATGTTCCACTTAACAAATTCTTTTCCCCTCTCCAGCAGGCAGCAACAGGCTCTAACTTGGAACCATATTGAAAACAAGCAACTTCTTTGAATTCAAAACAAGGAGGCAGAGCTATCAACTTAGAAGTGTAGGTCAGAACTTTTTTGCACAACATATCATCATAACTTTCCTCGACTCTGACAACCCATTCTAAAAAATTATCTTTTGCATTCAATTTAACCAGTCCTCCACAGAAGGAAAGATGGTTGGATAATACAGTTTGTCACTAGAAGACAACAACAGTCTAAGAAAATAACAACTGCAATTATGAAAAATAAAGATATAAACTTACTTGATGCAGGCATGAACCACAGTCAAGAAAGAATGCCGAAGAATCATGTGCTTCAAGTCCTGTTCCAGTTCTTCAATAATACTCGGGGGTAACTTTCGGTTCAAGGGCAGGACAGCATTAATTATAAAAATTATACTCTCGACAAATTGTGCGACCACTCGGTTATCGACCTGAACAAAAACAAGGGAATTAGGAACAGAGTAATTAGAACAGTGGACAATTTGCAAATTTATTCCTTGTGAAGGCAATTCAAGGATCTAAATTTTGAAAGAACAAATCGAAGTTTAAAAGCTCTCTTGCTTCCATATCTTGAACTCTAGCTATATATATACTCTTTGATAATGCCCATTCTGCAAGCCATCAAGCACTTTTAAATCAAAGTCTCAGGGATATATTGCATGTAAAGGACACATAATTTATTCACAGGAGTGAAACAGATAAAGCTGCATAACTTATTCCGCATTAAGCAACAGGGAAAGAGTTGTGGGTTCATAATTTAAGCGTTGGAGTGAAAAGGAGGAGGTTATCATGTTCAATTTAATACTGTTGATGGCTAAAATATGTTTTCCAAAATAAAATAGATATTAAGTTTTTTTAAGGAGGCAGATGAATTCTAGACCAAAGTAATCTTTACAGTACATATTCCCAAATCTTAAAAACATAAGAAGTGCTTTTACTGTAATTATGTAATAAAAAATTAACCACAATGACGTGCAAAATAATTATCAACCATAAAGAAACAGAAGATAGACAACCTTAGTTTTCATATTTAATCATCCTGGCTCATATTGCATTGAATGATTGTGGGATAAAGTATAAATCATGATAAATAAAAATTCAAATAACCTGAGTCTTAAGATACGGCTGTAGAGTGATTACAAACTGGGAGGGATCGGAAACTGGTGCACAAAGTTTTGGATCGACAACACAAAATGCATGCAAGACAAGCACATAAGGCAGCGTACGCACTTCCACTCCCTCACTAGTCATTTCCTCTACCTGACAAAATAGAAATTTCTCAACATGAATTTCCAAATTAAACGAAGTCCACCAATATTTAATGCATCAACAAGCTAAAAGAATACCTGCAATATTCTTTCCAATAAGCACTTGCACATTAATTCACAACGTCTACGAACAGATGCAAGTGACACAGGATTTATCCCAGCAGCTTTGGCTGACTGAGGAAAAAAATCAAGGGCTAAATTGCGTTTAATCACAGTGACAAGAAGCTGATGATTTGGCATCCCCCTCAACATTTCAACAATCTGCTCAGTCTTCTTGGCCACCTCCAATGGAACAGAACTACCATCTCCAAAATATTGAGTCTGCGATCCAGAAGGTTCCTCAAACCAGAAATCATAAAATGTCTTACAGACAAGATCCTGCATGTGAAACAACAGTTACAAGGATCAAGTTTCAGGAAACAAACATTTCAAACAAAATATGATGTATATGGTTATGCAAGTAAAATGCAAAACATTTATCATCTTATAGTCTAAATTTCATCGGAGCAAATGTAAAAACTCAATAAAATCAGAAAGGAAAAAACAAATCTACTAGATTATGCTCTAGCCAACATAGCAAGTTAACACAAGATACGTCCACAAAAAAACTGAAAACTCATGCCATCTATTAAACAGTCAGCAAATTTGCTTAAAGTGTGGATTGATACAATGACAGTACAATCGAACCTATCCCCATATTTATAGTCTCTGAATCAATGAATTCCAAACTTTTATACAGATTCATTCTTCCATAATATTCCTAAAATTTCACACTAACGAACTTTTTGCCCATATTTGTGAAACTTCAACCTTAAGCACAGAGGTGAAAGATAGAGTAATATTAGTTTGTGTAGTCAGAGAAACATCATATGATAATCTTGTCTTTTCAGTTATAGTCTTACATGAAAATCTGCTAGATTTGTATCCCATAGACCCACCTGATAACTGCAATCATACCCCCCGTAATGAGATTATAAAACACACACACAAGTGGTGTCCAAAATGTGCAAATACACATGCTCGTGATCGTGAAAAAATTTTCAAATTTGTGACTTACGTGCCTTCAGAGCTAAGACTACAACTTCTGTATTAACTAACTTAAGACTTAAGCCCTATCATTGTTCTTATATGTCAATATATTTATTACAAATCAAAACTAATTTAGGATTATAGTAATAAGCACCAGTTAATAGAGAACTCTTTCACACGCTATCTACCAAGTTGTTTAGAAAAATCATTTCAGATAGTTACTTTTTCTTGATATGAACTGCTGTGGAACACCATTGTCAAAGTACATCTACAATAGGAAGCACAGCGTATATTACTCAGATAATTTGAGACCAAATTCTACACCTACCACAGTAAGCAAAGCATGAATTATTCAGTCAAAATGAAACTAAGGAATTACCTGTATGCTGGATTCATCATCATTTACTCGAGAGATGATCTCAATGCAAGCAGTTGTAAATTCAGAAAAATTAGCGTTTGACGTACACATATCCCGGATAATTTTAATTGCTCTTTTCCTGACACTTACTCCTGTATCTTTTGTCCTCTCTGCCACTTTCTCAAAATACTGCCACAACAACCAATATTTTTGCACGAGAACAGATGCAATTGTGATCAGTAAATTGAAAAAAAAAAATACAAGGATTGGTAAAGTACGATTAAACATACCTTCAAACCAACATCGGGATAAGAAGAAATATGCCGGCCAACAAGCTCTAATGCTGCCTCTCTTACAGATATAGCAGAGTCACAAAACCTTCCTTCAACAGCCACTTGTACACGTTTGTCACACAACACTTCTGGATCAGCTTCTACAAT
>JAVXUL010089034.1:0-23229 GCA_035590515.1 Trichilia minutiflora | reverse complement strand
GTCAAGATTGATGATGAGGATCAAGCACTCATGGTATTAACTTCTTTACCTCCCTCTTATGAGCATTTTGTAGATACTCTCTTGTATGGCAGGAGCACACTGTCAATGGAGGATGTTAAAAGTGCCTTGAGTTCAAAAGAATTGAGTAAAAGGATCTAGAACAAGGAAGCAGCATCTGCAAAAGGCCTGAATGTAAGAGGGAGACCAGTCAAGAAGAAAAACAGAAACAAAGGTTGTGCAAGATCAAAGTCAAGAGGCAAGTCAGTGAAGTGTTTCCATTGCAGAAGGGAAGGGCATTTTAAAAGGGACTGCCCTGACAGAAAAACAGGAGGAAACTCAGAAAAGAAAGGAGGCAAGACACCAGAAAACACAGCAATTTCCGAGGCCAATTTCCAAGATGCATTCTTGCTGTTGGCAGCAAATTCAGAACCATCACAAGAATGGATTCTGGACTCTGGATGTACCTATCACATGTGTCCCAGCAAACACCTATTCTCAGCTCTAACAATGGAAAATCAAGGTAAGATTCTTTTGGGGAATGATATGACTCTTGATGTAAAAAGAGTAGGTAAAATTAAGATGATACTGTCCAGTGGAATTCTTGTTGAAATTCAGAATGTTAGGCTGGTTCCTAGACTTAAAAGAAACCTGATTTCCTTGAGAATGTTAAAGGACCTAGGTTACATGTTTAAGGGTGAAAATGGTGGACTTAAAGTGTGCAAAGGATCAATGGTGGTGATGAAGGCTGAGAAGAAAAATGGGCTATACAGTTTACTAGGTAGTGTAGTGACTGGAGATGTAAATGCCATGACAGAAAGTGGTACGAGAAATCTGATGTTATGGCATCAGAGGCTAGGGCATTTAGGCTTGAATGGTTTGCTGGTATTAAGGAATAAAGGGTCACTTGGACAGGGGGTAGGAAACCATTTGAAGTCCTGTGAGTACTGCATTTATGGAAAGCTTCATAGGGCAAGTTTTCATGATGGAAAACCAAATACAAGTCAGATTTTAGAATATATACATGCAGATGTGTGGGGTCCTGCCCAAGTTCCCTCTCTAGGTGAAGCCAAGTACTTTCTGTGTATTGTAGATGATTTCACAAGGAAGGCTTGGATATATGCTTTAAAAACAAAGGATCAAGTGCTGAGTAGGTTCAAGGACTGGAAGTTGCTGGTGGAAAACCAGAAAAATCTGAGAGTAAAGACCTTTAGAACAGATAATGGTCTTGAGTTTTGTAATGAGCTGTTTAACAACTTTTGTAGACAACAAGGCATTACAAGACACAAGACAGTGGTGCACACTCCTTAGCAAAATGGCATAGCTGAGAGGATGAACAGAACACTGCTGGAGAGGGCAAGAAGTATGCTGATTTGCTCGGGAATGTCCAAGAGGTTTTGGGCAGAGGCACTCAGGACAGCAACTTACCTTATAAATAGAAACCCCTCATCTGTGTTGGGCTTTAGGTCTCCTGAAGAATTGTGGTCAGGGAAGGTGCCATCTCTTAATCACTTGAAGGTTTTTGGGTGCACTACTTATGCACTCATCAAGAAAGGGAAACTTGAACCAAGGACAGTAAAAGATGTGTTTATAGGATACCCTGAAGGTGTCAAAGGCTGAAAACTTTGGTGTCAAGATGGTCTCAATGGCAAATGCATTATCAATCGTGATGTGAAGTTTGTAGAAGATGGAATGGTCAGTAGTAAACTGGAAATTGAAGGTGAATCCTCAAAGAGCTTTAGGATTGAAAAAGAAGAGGTGGAGCTGGAAGCTGAAGACACAGAAACCTCTGGTGAACTAGAGCAAAAAACTGAAGGAACATCAGAGAAGGCTGGAACTGAGCAACAAACTAACTTGCAGGATTACAATCTTGCAAGAGACAGAGAAAGAAGACTTATAAAACCTCCAGCAAGGTAAATCAGGAAGACTTGATTGCTTTTGCAGTCACTGCAGCAGAAGAAGTGGAATTTGCTGAGCCCACATCTGTTGAAGGAGCATTACAAGGGAAGGATGCTGGACAGTGGCAGCAGGCTATGCAAGAAGAGATGGATTCCTTGATGAAAAATGAAACTTGGGATTTAGTTGATAGGCCACAGAACAGGAAGTTGGTGGATTGCAAGTGGATTTTCAAAAGAAAGGAGGAGTCTGATGGTACATTCAGGTACAAAGCAAGGCTTGTTGCAAGGGGCTTTACTCAAAGAGAAGGGCTGGACTTCACTGAAGTGTTTTCCCCAGTTGTAAGGCATGTGTCAGTGAGATTGATACTTGCTTTAGTTGCTGCAAACAACTGGGAGCTGGAGCAAATGGATGTGAGGACAACTTTCTTGCATGGAACACTTGAAGAAGAGATCTATATGAGGCAGCCAAGGTGCTTTGAGAAGAAAGGAAGTGAACAAATGGTTTGCTCGCTGAAAAAATCTATTTATAGACTCAAGCAATCCCCTAGACAATGGAACATAAAGTTTGATAACTTTATAAAAGGAATAGGGTACAAGAGGAGTGAGTATGACCATTGTGTTTACTTTCAAGGTGGAGGTTCAAGTGCACTGGTGGTGTTACTGATTTATGTAGATGATATGCTTCTAGCAAGTAAAAGCATGGAGAAGATACTTGAATTAAAGAAGTTGTTTTCCACAGAATTTGAGATGAAGGACCTTGGTAAAGCCAGCAGAATTTTAGGTGTGAGCATAACCAGAAACAGGACTGAGGGTTGGCTGAAAATAAGTCAAGAAAAATACTTGCTGAAGGTGCTTCAGAAGTTCAGAATGGAGACTCCAAACCTGTGTCAACTCCCTTAGCATCCCATTTCAAGTTGAGCAAGGATCAGTGCCCTAAGACTGATCTGGAAAGGCAGAAGATGAGCAGAATTCCCTATGCAGCTGTTGTGGGGTGCATAATGTATGTTGTTGTGTGTAAAAGACCTGACCTAACCTATACTCTAAGTGTAATTAGCAGGTTTATGGCTAATCCGGGGAGATTACATTGGGCTGCTGTGAAATGGGTGCTGAGGTATATCAAAGGAAAAGTGAGCTACTGCTTGTGCTACAAAAGGTGGACATTTGAAGCTGATGAAGGAATCATAGGCTATGTTGATGCAGACTTTACTGCAGACCTGGACAGAAGGAGGTCTTTGACAGGATTTGTGTTCATGGTGAAGGGATGCATTATAAATTAAAAATCAACACTTCAACAAGTTGTGGCTTTGTCCACAACAGAGGCTGAATACATGGCATTGGTGGAGGCAATAAAAAAGGCCCTTTAGCTGTAAGGATTTGTCACTAAAGTTGCTGGGAGAAGTAGCAGCAAGCCTGTAATCTTGTGTGATAATCAAAGCTCAATTCACTTAGCTAAGCATCAAATGTTTCATGATCGAGCGAAATATATTGATGTTAGGTTTTACTTCATTAGAGACGTGGTTGCTAGAGGAGATGTGGTTGTCCAAAAGGTTAAATCTGAAGACAATGCAGCTGATTTGTTGACAAAAGTGTTGACAGTGAGTGGTTTTGAACATTGTCTAGAATTGATGCATTTGAGCACATGAATTGGTAAGTTTTCAAACTCAATTCATGAAGCTTAAGGAGAAGAAGAAGGTAGGATTTGATGGCTTTGTTTAGCAGGAAAAGACAGAGGTTGAAGTTGGTTTAACATTGGAAGTAAGGTGGAGATTGTATATATGCTTCAAAAGTTGGATTAATTTTGTGGACCTATTTGCAATGATTTCTGGACTTGTTTGCAAGTTATTCAAATTAGTTCATTAAGGATAATATAGTCTTTGCATGTGAAAAGGTTGTTAAAGTTGTTAATTGCTTTGTTTAAAAAGACTGAAGCCCGTGAGTTTCCAGTGTAGGGTGTACAACTTCTGTGAATCAAATTCTTGGAGAATAAAAACTTTTTTCTTCTTGGATTTTCTTGGTCTTCTTTTCTTGATCTTTTTGGTTTTCATTTTCGTGTTAACAGTAGCTGTTCTTCTTTGTCTTCTTCTTGTTTTGAGGTGCTGGTCTTCTATAGGATTGTGTGAGTCCTAGAAGCAAAAATTGCAGTAACTGAAATTGCAGATTTTCTGGAGCTTTTCTTCTTCGACAGAAGAGAGTTTCAACATATACAAATACGAATATTTGTATTTTTTGAGAGTTTCAACATATACAAATACGAATATTTGTATTTTTTGTGAATACAAATATAAATGATAAGCAGAATAAACAAATATGAACATGAATATAAATATAAATATAAATAAAAAAATTGAAAAATAGATATAAATGCTAATAAGTCATATCCGTATATCCATTTACCTAACTCTAAATGTAGATCGTATCAACATATAACCTCTAATCGGATAAAATCAAAACTAAAACAATCAAAATGCTTTAATTTTACCATAAATATACCCATATCATTGAAAAAATTTGTAATTTTTATAACACAAACTAAAGAAGAGTTAAATAGTTGAAGTCAAAATCAGAAATAGATTACAGACCCAACAAAATCAATTCATAAAAAACACATACACGTGAGAAAAATGAGTAAATACCTTATTGTAATCGTGAAACCTAAGTGCAAGGAGTAAATTTCATAAATTTCTCTTTCAAAATTAAAGAGAAAAGCATAGAAAGGTTATTGGTATGCTTTTTTCATTTTCCCATCAAATATAAGGGAACCATGTTTTGCCAAAATGCCCACAATATTGGTAATCAATTCCGGTCGATGAGGTCAACAAACAATCCGGGGAAGATAAGTATGCCTTGTTCTTAAACTTTCTCTTTCTGTGATAATTTCTCGTACCTCGTGGGAGGAATTGGTTAATACCTTTAGCATTTTTACTATTATTTATTTTAATAATATAATTAAAATATCTCACCAATAAATATAAATAAAATAATAAACATCCAATCCAATTGAACTTTGTAGCTACAATTAAAGGAGGAATTCCAAATTCCCCCCTAACATTTATCTAAAAAACAATCACCCGCTCTCCTCCTTGTTGGCAAAATCTAAGCCATTAATTACAAAAAATATATGGATGAGATTTTGCCAACAAGGAGGGGAGGGGGTGATTGTTTTTTGGGTAAACATAAGGGGGGAATTTGGAATTCCCCCTACAATTAAATTTATACATGCCAATCCTGAAATTTCTTAAAATGAAAACTCTAAATAATATCAAGATGTCATATCTTTTCATTATTGATAGATATAACGAAATTCATTTTAAATTGATAAAGTTAGTGTGATGATTACTTTTCAAAATACCTAAAAATAAAAAAAAAAAAAGTTAAG
This sequence comes from Trichilia minutiflora, assembly GCA_035590515.1. Classification (NCBI taxonomy): domain Eukaryota; kingdom Viridiplantae; phylum Streptophyta; class Magnoliopsida; order Sapindales; family Meliaceae; genus Trichilia; species Trichilia minutiflora. The sequence goes on along the minus strand of JAVXUL010089034.1, from coordinate 17,958 downwards.
AGTAATGTTAATTTTTTGATATAAAAACTCCGATACTTTAATCAAACCTAAAATCTAAGAGAAAAGAAAAATAAAATTTCAACTACAAAACAAAAAGATTTTATAAATACTGACGCAAAATATGTGTTGTTTATTGTTATATCTAACCCTTCACAATAGAGAAATGTTGATATTTATACCAGTTAGTGATACGTTTTCCTAGACCTTCGTATTTGTAGTTATCATAGAATGTAGAGTTGGAATTTGTAAGGAGGTTGCGTGTTAATGCTAAAAAATGAGTCATTGTATAATTATTACTTACAGATTGGAATCGTCGTAATGATTACCTAAACTATCACTTATATAATATAAAATTTTAAATATGATGTCATAGTTTATAATGATCTCAAAATTTATGTATAACCTCTTTTTATCATTCTAACCTTTAAGGTAGAGTCTATATGGGATTTAGATCATTTTTTCTGACTTAAAATTTGGTCTAGTAAACGTAGGGTTAATCTTTGTTAGTGTTGTGATTTAGAGTCGTTTATGAGATTTATCTCTCGTTCAGAAGTCGATCTCTCACCCCAGGCCAAGACTATAAGGACAACGAAGTTTGACTGAGATCGGAACCTTGATTTTTTTCTCTAACACGAGTCCCCAAAATTTCTACTTAAACTTGATTTTATAAATTTACAATCTCTTCCAACCTAATGTGGTTTGCTATGGTTGGCTTTCTTTTGCGTCAAGACTGCTTGAATTTTAAATTTCTCATAGTTAAATGGGGCAATAACTTCAGGCACATCATTTCAAAACATGTCAATTTTAAAAAGACGTGACACTTTAATGCTCTATTTTTAAGTTGTAATGATGTCACGATGTCATGTTTTTACTAATAGGTATAAATAGAGGCACATCTTTTCGGAGAGTTTCATTATTGCATGAAAATCTAGAGCCATCAAGTTTCAACAATTAAGGATTGTTTATGCCATTTTGCAGTCTTTGAGACTTTAAGAAATACTCTCTTTTTCTCTCATCTTCTCACATTTATTCACATTGTTTACTGGAGCTTTGCTCGATTGATTACCAACACCGTTCAAACTTTCCAAATTCTTTAAGTTTCTTGCCTCTCTAGCTTTCATCTAAACAAATAAGTATTTCTTAATATTTTTATTTATATTTCTTCCTTTTAATGCATGATTTAAAAAAAAATTTAACTCAGTTGAATAGACTAAGGGTGGTTCTCAACATCACATAGTTATGATTTTCGAGAGGTGGCACAAGGTGTGTAGGTTCATAAAAAAAAATTGATAGAGGCTAGAGTTAGGGTGTGTGGGTTTATTTAGGCCATTTTTTCTAACCCAAAACTTGTTTTGATAAAGATGGGGATGACTTCTATTAGCGTTGTGCATTTAGAATCTCCCACAAAATTTGTCTCTCATTCAAAAGTCAATCTCTCAAACCAAGTTAGGGACGGGATGAGAGTTAGCCATAGATCGTGGCCTCAATTTTTTTCCCGAAAATATCCATTGTGAAATTCTTTTAAAAGTGTACCTATTTGTTCTAAATTAACAAAAACTATTCAATACCAATCCTTTCAATTTCATTTTTGTTGTCTTGATATTTACTTGAGACTCAAATACAACTTTAGAACCAGCAACAATAAAACTATCAAATCTACCATATAATGATTTTTGTCTACAATCTTATATCTTAAAGAAGATTTAAGTGTATAAGAAACCCATGCCATTACCCATCTATGTACTAGTGGCATGTCTAATGATGCAATCAAAGATCCTGCATGTGGCAGGAGAAAAATAGGAAAAACGATATATATGTTCTCTACTAAAAAAATTCCTGAAATAGATGTGCAACATATACCTTAAATCAATAATTATGATATCAAATTATGTGTGGTAACAAATCTTATATGAAAAATGATGCTGCATAGAGTTAGAAAGGCCATGCAGTTGTGGATATTAGATATTCGATCCTAAAGCATAGCCTCAAAAGATTCATTCTCAAAGGAGACAATAGTAGAAGTTTGAAGGTGTTAAAGCAATTCACAAATCCACATCTATTGAAATTCCAAGTAAATCATCCTTCACCAAATGAAAATATTAACAGTCATATGACGGTCGAGGAAAGGTATCTCAGCATGTCTTTTTCCAAACTTTCTTTCTATGTGATAATTTCTTACACCTCATGGGAGATATTTGTTAATACCCTTTTAAAGATGGTTAGCATTTTTACTATTATTTATTTTTAATAATATAATTAAACAATCTCAATAATAAATATAAATAAAATAAAAATAGGAATACAAGCTACATAATACAAACGAATATGATATAATAATATTCAATCAAATAAAATTATAAATTAATTTAATTAATATAAATAAATAAATAATATTATTATATCATATTAATTTATATTTTTATTATTATGAATATAAATTTCAACGCTTCCAAATAATGTCGGTTTCAACGTTTCTACCAATCAGTTGTCTTTGTGTAAAGAAATCTACTACAAATCTTTCAAAGTTCAAACCGTATTTGCAACGTTCCTCATACTCAACTTCAAGGAAGGTGTGAAAATATTGGAAAATAATTGGTTTCCAAAGTTTCTCTTTTTCTTTGCGCCCAGAAGAGTCCAATAGGCCATTACGGTGTAATTGGTGACGAAACTTTCCAAAATCCAAGGCAACACGCAAAAATCAACAATACCAAAGCAAAACTTGTACAAATAACATGAAGAAGAAAAGAAAGTTTTGGGTAATAGGTGCTCCAAGATTACTTGAAAATTTATATATTTAGTAAGTTATAATTTTTAATGTATTAAAATTTAAAAAAGTATTTATTAATTAGTATATTAAAAATTTATTCATACTCAAAGTTAATTCGTTATTATTTTTTTTAAGGTCACTCAGGTTGACAATGGGTACTATAAAGCATAAGTTACCTAAGTTTACCCAAGTTCTGACTTCCTAATAAAAAAACACTTCATATTAAATCAAAACACATTAAAAAGAGGAGACTAAATTCATAACTAGAGAGAAAAAAGAGGTGGTGGAGAGTTTAAGGTTACCGTTGTTTTTTTATAAGAGAGATGGGGGAGGAGAAGCAAATGAACTACGAGCCTTCTCCTTTTTGTTATGCTCTTTTTTTCCTGTTTGAACTAGATGTGTAATTGTAAGTGTTATTTTTGTATCTTACAAACATCTACGTAGGGATCATCATAAGAGAATGGGATTTGTAAGCATTGCGTGCAAATGAGTGACATGCAAGTCTTAACAAAATGAGTGTACTGTAATAATGACCCTATTATTTCTTCTCTTGATGGTATACAAGCAAAAATGTATTCTGGCACATGATAGTATTGTTTGAAAGTGGGTAAAAAAGACTTCACAAACCATATTTTACACATGGCCTCCTTTCCTGTGCCCTTATTTTTAGCGTTTAAGGTCCGTTATAGCCAAAAACAAGCGAAAAAATGATGCTTTCTAACATAGTAAGAGGCTCCTTAAAATCTTGCACAAGTATATCCTTATAATACCCATTCCTGAAATCAGGAGTATTTTTATCATTTTATTCATTAGGGATATTTTCGTTATTTTGAAATAAGTCTCATATGAGTGTGATTAATAAGTAAAAGATGCGATATCAAAGTTAAATATGAAATTTGAGAAGATTTAGATAAGAAATGATTAAATTAGAGAGAAAGTTTCTATTTTGAATTTCATCAATCACTCAAGATTCAGAATGAATTTTCTGTTAATTGAGATTGGCAACTGATAGACAGATTTTTGCTACTTAAAAAGAATAAAGAGATGAACAAATGAGAAGAAATTAGAGTGAAAACAAACGTCAAATGAGAAAGAAAATAGTGTTAGAGCATGGGAGGATGAAAATCATGACTAGAAAGAAGAAAAATGAAGATTTTATAATTTTGACCGCAACGAAAATTCATTTTTCACTATAGCCATTTTTTCTGAAAAAGGGTAATAGATTTTTAACTGTAGCAAAAATCCATTTTTCACTGTAGTCATTTTTCTAGAGAAGTGTAATAGATTTTTGTCACAATGAAAATCCATTTTTCGCTATCACAAAAATTGTTATAATTGACACTAACTTATATTTTTCTTATAAAATTTCTATTTTTGCCCTTTTTAAAACTTTTTCTCTTTTATTTCTTTAAGGGCATAGTAAATGCATAACATTGACTCATTTTCCCTTCTCTTTCTTCTTTTTTCTTCTTTCTCCACAATTTTTTTTCTTCTCTCTAGTTCCAGCTATTTCTTTCCCCTTTCTTTTACATTTTCTTTAATTTCTCACTAAAATTAACAAAGAGACAACATTTTTAAGCTTCTATAAAGCCTCTTTGCTTAACATTGGTAAGAAATCATCAAAGGAGCAAGCTAGGATTTGAAGCTCAAATTGGGGATTTTCATTTCCAACAACTTTAATAAGTTTCTAAGGACGTATCTAGATTGTGGCAAAAATCAAACTAGGAATGAGTATAAATGAAGTGAGGAATAATAAGAGAGTGTGCACCTTCCCAACAAGTGAGTAGATCACTTTTATTGTTTCCTTTGAATCTTTTTAAAATATTTTAAACTTAAATATTTTGAATATTTTAGGACGTTAGAAAATGATTTAATATATTTTGTTTTCTCAAGTTAAATATGTTATGGAATATGTTTATTATGATTTATATATAAGATCTAGAGACCATATTGTGATTTAACCATTTATTTAAAATAAAATATTTGATAATATATGAATTATGATATGTTACTATTGATATCTATTTTGGCATATATATTGTTATAAAATGATTTTGATAATGAATTTTGTACTTGATAGTTTTATAAGTGGTCTTGATAAACATATTGATAATTTATTTTGGATTGGATTTAAGGATGATTTATTTTATGGTGATATAGATGAGGAGGCTTGAATTGTAACTATAGAGTTAGTAGCCCACAACGGATCTAGGTAAAGGTAATCTAAGTGAACATAGTATAAAGTAACTTGGGAGAGCCCATAGGGTGGTCAACTAGGTGATGTAGTGTCCATGTGAGATAAATGTTGCTCATCTGGGGGCCTTGATGTGAAGTAACTGGAGGTCGAACTTCAAGCAGCCTGCATAGGTGATGTAGTGCTAGATGACTACTCATATAAAGTTGTATTTATATCACGGATAGATACAAGTATCACCACGTGACTACTTGAGGGTCAACATCAACGATGAACATAGTTTTTATAAAATGATCACATGATTATGATGCATATATATGTATAAAATGTTTTATATAATAATATCATTGGTTTTGTTTACATGAAATAAAATCTACTGATGGTTGAGCATTACTCTTGATCAGGGTAATTACCAAAGAAAGAAACCAGCTAAATGTTTTTAATTTAATAGGTTATAGTTTTAAAAATACCATATTACCATACTTTATATGACTTAAAATTTTTTTATTAAATATGTTATTATATGATAATTTTATAGACATATGTATATTATATTTGTAATATTTATATTTATAACATTTAAATATATGTTTTCTTTACTTGTTCATTGACAAAGTATACATTTGTATACTCATCCCTTCACACTTTAGTTTCAGGAAAACTAGAGGAAAGTTGAATGAGTAGCATGGTGGTGATTGGATCGAGATTTAAGATACTCAAGTATATTTCTGAAAGAGATATATGTCTAAAAATCAATCACGATGTGACATGTGATTGTGATTTTAAAAATTTCTTATAAATTTTTTGATTAATAAAATAAGTATTTTTATTATATTATCATTTATCATGTTATATGTATATTTGATTTATTTATTATGATAAAGCCCATGAAATGTATGTAATATACATTGTTATAATGAGTTTATATTTATAAAACTGTGTGTTGACAGTATCATTCCTAAATGTTCTTAGTTATGAGCTACAAAATAGTGCCTTTATAGTGTCACAAAGACTAGTATATATTATCCTTGCTCTGTACGATAGAGGATAATTAATCTCATAAATTACTTATATGGAGATACTAAAAAAAATGTATAGGTGCTCATTAGTTGAGTTTGAGTTTATTGAATAGACTTGCACGAACTGCCAAATACTAATTACACTTAATCATCAATTGGACATTTATCGTATTAGTTATGTAAGTGATCTTAAACTTTACAATATCATAGTTACCTTGTAGACAAATTGTTATACTTTGATATTACTCAAGATAAGCCTAAATTAAGACTTATAATAGGTAGTCATTGAGTGTGGTGAGACATTTTTAAAAGTATATGAATATTCAAGAAAAGATTCATCAGTCTTAGTGTTTAAGATAAATTACTTTATGTGAATAATTCAGATTTGACTCAGAAAATCCTAGACTTGGATAATATATTATATATGACTAAGAAGTGTACTCTCAATAATGATACATAATAGAGTCATAATCTGTTATTTATTATACATAATATTAGATCTAAAAGGGTTTGATAATTATTGTATGTCCCTGATCCAATTGGAGTATTATGCCATGAAAGGATCGAATTATACGGTAACTGATGATGGAAAGATTTATTCTTGAAGTTTTGTACTTCATTATAATTTGAGGCTCGTATTGTATGGCTAGATATCAATATTGGTCTGTAGATATATTTAATTAATCTTGTAGAAGATTAATTAAATAAAAAAGAATTAAAGAGTTTAATTCAGGATATAAAAAAAATTAAAGAGTTTAATTCACTTATATCGTATATTGTTGGCGTTACGATGAACCTACTAAATCTTGTCATAAATTGATTCTCAAATTCCCTATTTAGATTATGTATTATTTTAATATATTAAGTTAAGACAATTTGATTAATTAACCTAAGATTAATTATGATATAAGTGATATGTGTTAAGATTTTATTCTAATAAATGAGATTTTGACAAGTGGTATAATCTTAGTCTTACACTTAAATCACAAATAAAGGGTGAATATGTGTTTCTATCTTAACCACATATTTGGCACCATATTTTTCATGTATATTTTATTTAATTAAATAAAAATATATAAAGATAATTCATACAAATTAAAATGAGGATTTTTTATTTTATGAAAATGGAAAAAGAAAACAAAAAGGAGTTTTTCTCCTTACGGTTGTCGTCGAATGCTTCTAGGCTTTAAAAAGGTGATCATATTTTGATTAATTTGGTCGATTAAAAGTGGATAACAGATCCTTAAGAAGTGATCTTGGTTCATGTGTGACCAATTTCAAGCATAGAAAACCAATTCCAAGTGTTGGAATTCTAGGATTTTGCTTGAAATCCCTAATGCAGTCAAAGGTTTTTTAATTGAATTTGTACAAGGCAATTGAGGAAAAATGAAGGTGAAGGGCTTTATTTAATAGAGGAAGGTCTAATTTGGTCTCCTAAATCTTCAAAGGGTTTGAACAAATATTCAAGAAAGCATGCAAATGTGTATGTTTTTATTTGAGCTTTTATTTTATTCATTTTTACTTAATACCTAAATACTTAGTATGCAAACTTATATTTGATGTTTTAGGAAAGAAAATATGCTAGTATTTTATAGTGGTATCAGAGCATTAAGACTATGTATTGAGTATATTATGGATATATGATCATGTAGTCTTGAAATGGGCATGAATCTTAGTGAAAATTGGCTAGTTTGATGTCGATAAATCAAGTTTATGTGAAATGATTTAGGAGTGCTTGCTATTTTTTATGTCTTATTTTTGTGATCATTTCATACTCATATTAAAATGTTTGGAATCTGAAAAATTTGAGAATTTATTGATATTGGATGTTTCCGGAATTGATTTTATGAAAATGAACTGCATTTTGGCGAAAAAGGTAATTTTTTCAAATGTTGTGAAAAGTTACTACCAAATATTTTTCAATGGTGAGAGAACGGTTTGGTGGCTATTTTGAGATAATTAGGGTTTGTTTTAAATTTATATTGGGTATTCAAGTATTGGATGTTGAGTATAAATTCTATATAGAACCATTTCATAGAAACACCAAAGTACTCAATTGTCACCCACAAACTGTATCCCCTTTCCTTTTTGTTACGCTCTTTTTTTTTTCTCTTTAAATTAGATGTGTAATTGTAATGTTATTTTCGTGTCTTACAAACATCCATGTAGGTATCATCATAGGAGAATGGGATTTGCAAGCATTGTGTGCAAACAAGTGACATGCAAGTCTTAACAAAGGGAGTATACTATACTCATGGCCCTGTTATTTCTTCTTTTGATGATGCAAACGGGTATTCTAACACATTATAGTATTGTTTGAAAGTGGGTTAAAAAAACTTCACAAACCATACCTTACATGTGGCCTCATTCCCCTATACCCCTATTTTTAGTGTTTAAGGTCCGTTATAGTCGAAAACAGGTGAAAAAGTGATGCTTTCTGACGTAGTAAAAGGCTTCTTAAAATCTTGCACAAATATGCCCTTATAATACCCATTCCTCAAATTAGGGGCATTTTGATCATTTTATTCACTAGTTGTATTTTTGTCATTTTGACATAAGTCCCGTATGAGTGTGATTAATAAGTAAAAGACACAATATTGAAGTTAAATATGAAATTTGAGAAGATTTAGATGAGAAATGATTAAGAGATTTTTATTTTGGACTTCTTCGATCACTAGAGATTTAGAATGAATTTTCTACTAATCGAGATTAGCAATTGGCTGATAGATTTTTGCTACTTAAAAAGGATAAAGAGATAATGAAATAAGAAGAAATTAGAGTGAAAATGGATATCAGATGAGAAAGAAAACAATGTTAGCATAGGGGAGGACGAAAGTCAGGACCAGAAAGAAAAAGAATGAAGATTCTATAATTTTGGCTGGAACGAAAATTCATTTTTCACTGTAGCCATTTTTCTAGAAAAGGGTAACAGATTTTCATCATACCAAAAATTTATTTTTTGTTATAAGAAAAATTGCTAGACCTAACACTAACTTATATTTACCTTATAAAATTTTTATTTTTATCCTTTCTAGAACCTTTTCTCTTTTATTTCTTCAAGGGCATAATTATAAATGCATAACGCCTTATAAATAGAGGCCAAACATGTAAGATGACTTATTTTCCTTTATCTTTCTTCTCCTTTCTTCTTCTTCCATGATTTTTTTTCTTCTCTCTGGTTCTATCTATTTCCTTCCTCTCTCTTTTACAATGTCTCTAATTTCTCACTAAAATTAATGAAAAGATAACATTTTTAAGCTTCTATAAAGCTTCTTTATTTGACATTGGTAAGAAATCATTAAAGCAGCAAGTTAGCATTTTGAGCTCAAATTGGAGATTTTTATTTTCAACGACTTTAACAAGTTTCTAAGGACATATTTAGATTGTGGCAAAAATCAAACTAGGAATGAGTCTGAATAAAGTGAGGAATAGTAAGAGAGTACGCACCATCCCAACAAGTGAGTGGATTACTGTTATTGTTTTTCTAAATCTTTTTAAAATATTTTAAACTTAAATATTTTGAATATTTTAGGACGTTAGAAAAAGGTTTGATATATTTTGTTTTCTCAATTTAAATATGTTATAGTCTGTGTTTATTATGATTTACATATGAGATCGAGAAGCCATATTGTGATTTTACCATTTATTTAAAATGAAATATGTGATCGTATATGAATTATGATATGTTAATATTGATATTTATTTTGGCATATATATTGTTATAAAATGATTTTGATAATGAATTTCATACTTAATGGTGTTGACATCGTTTGGAGGTTGGATAATTTTTTAGAGTCGTCATCTACTCAAATAATTATGGAATAAGTCACCGGATTATTTTAATGAGATTATGAGATCGGAGACTTGGTTAAGTATAAGGAAGGTGTTAGATACCCCATAACTTTCATTAAACGGTTACCAAAAAATATTTTGATCTTATTCTTTGTTGTTTGATTAAGTACAAAAATAATATAGATTTTAACTGAAAGAGAAAAAATCAATAAGGCATTTGGTCTGTCTTAGCATTAATTATTTATTAAAAATTTTAGAAAATTTTTCTAAGTTTATTAGAATTTTGACCAAGAGAAAGAGAATGCTAGGCCTATTTTCACGTTTATTATTTAATAAAAGTTTCGATGAATTTTTTAATTTTATTAAAATTTTAATCAAGAGAGAGAAAGTCAACTAGATGTTCAACCTGTCTTAGGTTTATTATTTATTAAAAGCTTCAAAGAATTTTTCTAATTTTATTAGGATTTTCATCAAGAGAGGGAGAGTCAATAGGGTAGTTGGTCCGTCTTAGTGTTTATTATTTATTAAAAGTTTTGGAGAATTTTTCTAATTTTATTAGAATTTTAACCAAAAGAAGAAAAGTCAATAGGGTACTCCGTCCTTCTTAGTATTTATAATTTATTAAATTTTTGAAGAATTTTTCTTAATGAAATTTTCTAATTTTATTAAGATCTTGATCAAGAAATGGAAAGTCAATAGGATGCTCAGCCTGTCTTAGTGTTTATTAATATTTTTGAAAAATTTTTCTAATTTAATTAGTGTTTTGAGCAAGAGAGGAAGAGTTAATAAGATGCTTGACCCTTCTTAACGTTTATGATTTATTACCATTTAAACTTCATTATTTTAATAAGAAAAAAGAAACGAAAAAAATATATGTATATATTTATTATACTTTTGTTATTAGCACTTTTATACATTTTTAACTTTTTTCTCAAAAAATATTATAATCTTAAAAAATTTGTGAAAGAAAAATAAATAAATAATGACTTTGGGCTAAATTGTAAAGATATAGAAAGTATAGCAAAATTTGAAAGGAAAAATTCATTTGAATCTAAATACAAAGTAAATAAAACCCTTAGACTCAAATGACAAAATTAGGTAATTGGTCAAAACAGTTTTATAAATAGGCAAAAATTTAAAAAAAAACGTATTTACTATTCATTCATCTCCTTCCGTCTTCATGACTGATCAAAACAAACTTTGGCCACTACCAAACTCTCTCCTCCCATCTCCATGAATGATCAAAACAAACTTTGGCCACTACTAAACTCCCTCCTTTCGTCACATTTTCCACCACGATTAACTTTTCTTATTGGCATGAGTTTTTGGCAACCTGAGAAAGACCACCCGATTGTGAATCGTGGCTATTCCATCTACTTTCTCTTCTTCTTTTTCGCTTTCATAATTTCTTTCACATTTTTATTTGATTTAAGTAATATGTATTCAGAGGCAATGATGGTAGGTTATGTAAGAATTCAGATAATCCTTATTTATCAAGATCTTACATATATGATTATAGAATACAATTATAAGTTAGAGTGCGTACCTGTTTTAGCCATTGATGCAGTGTACCAAAGGTTAGGTCTTCCTCTCTATTCTCTATTTGTGACAGCCTACTCAATTGGAAGGAGGCAGATTAGGGTTTTTAACCCTATACTTTCCTTTATATAAGCTAAAGAGGGGACTCAGCCTAACCCTAATTAGTTTTTACTGGGCTTCCCCATCAAAAGTTTCAGTATGACCCATAACCTCACTGACTGTCAAAACTAGCTCATTATAGATGTCTAGCCCAATTCATTTATGATCACACATTTAGGTCCATTTTACTCAATGACTATACCATTAGCCCCTTTTGATAAAATCATAGTAATGATTAATGTAAGCCCATAAAAAATCTAACATTCTCCCACTTGTGTTATATTAATCGACTTTGAAAACAAAAAATTTTATTTATTTGAAAATGACTCTCGGGCTAAATAATAAAGAAAATATTTTATGTGGCCACGTTTTAAAATAATAGTCATAAGTTTAACGTCTTAAACAATCCGATACAATTTAATCTTTAATATTAGACTATGGTGATTAATGCATCCTTTATTGACACATAATCAATCTAGAATCACAAATATTATCAATCAAATTGACATGGATCTTGGACTAGCAATGTAGTAAGATATGATGTCCTGATATGATCATAAATAACATTATAATCTTATCGGTCCTCTTTATAGTTTCCTACCTTTATACTTTAGTAATAAAATAAGAAAACTATTTGACTTCAACGAATCTATATGTCCATAACTGTTGTAAAATTAATGGACATACTTAATCTAACCTTAACAAGCCCATATTCTAAATTACTATTACTTTATTCTTGAGACTTTATATAATATTAATGGGTATATTACAAACAAACAGAATGACGATCATCATATAGTAATATAATAAATAAACTTTAATGCACATTATTTATAAATATCCGAAAACATACATATATTCATATACTGTCAGACTCCCACTAATCCAAAGTATTATTAAATTCTGTATACCTATGTTTACAGCATACCGCTCAAAAGTTATGGGCTTTATATCTTTGGTTAAAATATCTAACATGGAGTCTATCTCAATGTTTTACAATATCTTTCTTTTCAACTAAATTCTTGACTGTAAGATAATCAATCTCCATGTGTCACGCCCCGACCCTAGTCGATCACGTGACAATCGCCATGAATCCCAAGAATACATCCTATCACCTAGAATGCACTCCTAGGACCCGTAAGGTATTAGTACCTATTTTCAAACTTATTTCAAATAAAATAATACAAAATAGAAGATTTTCAATCAAACATATATCAACATCTATAATTTCTCACTATATATTCTAAAATAGCCTTGGCCAAGCCAAATACATTAAATCACTTTATTACAAATGTTTTGACATACAGTGGATTATAATAGAAAAATCTGAGTCGAATACCTGAAAACTGTGTTGAAGTCTCACTTTAGTTATGTTATACCACGCCCGACTACACTAACCTGAAATGGGAAGTGAGGGGTGAGTATTTAGAAAAATACTCAATGAGTAGACAAGAAAACAACATAGCAAATGAATATGGATACACTGATTTTGAAAATCCCTCAAAATCCAAACCAAATGTGTGTGGCACAATTTACATGACTGCAAAAATCAATACAAATCAAATATGCATATGACCCCTCGGTCTATAGGATCCTATCCACTCTCTCTAAGCTGTATCGCTGATCCGTAAACCTGGTTGGGGATGTGTGTTCATGAATACATATATATATAAATGGCTAGCATGCTATAGCCTGGACATGTTGGATTCCACCCATCCCATCTTAGACTGTGTGGACAATCAACATTTCTGGGTCTATTGGATTTCACCCACTTTATCCTAAGCTGTATGGTCAATCCTCACCCTAGGACTATTGGATTCCATCCACTCTCTATAAGTTGTATGGTCAATCCTCGTCCATAGATAGTCAATGATATGGCACACATAATCGTAAATCGATATCAATGGCCCATTAGGACAAATCAAATCATTGTTGGCTCACCAGGCCAAAATAATAAATAAGACATATTGGCTCATAAAACTAAATCAATAAATTTGGCACCCCGGTCATTACACTTGACTATGCCACATTCACATACATATATATAACATTGGTCTCTAGACTCACAATTATAATATCAATATTAGGCCTCCGGCCTTACATTCATGGCAATCTAATTTTATCATAAACCTATTCTATCACAAATAAGGGGCCCTCCCGGCCACCACACAACATACATCCAACGTCTCCTCATTTCAATTATACACATACACATTCATATTCTATACTATCATCTCTAGCATTATAATTATTCATAAATAACATAAAACGAGGCGAAGGAAAGAAATATCCACTCACTGTTTTGGGGTGAGAAACCATCCTTTCGGTATCCTCCTTGCGGTGGACATCCTCCTGTCTCAACTGTCGCGCTTGGATACACATACAAATATAGATTTATAATCTATTACGATGTATGTGCATGATGTAATGCGTGCTCATAGAACTTTCGCACCCCTCTCTCTCTCTCTTTCTCTACCCCCTCTCTCAATCTAACATACTATCGAATATGATTTCACTCCACTATCAAGCATTTTTCATCTATTTCAACACCATTAGCTATCAAAGTCCTCTAATTTATCGATATAAATGATAAATTAGAAAACCTTTAACTTTTAGGGTTTTATAAATAGTACTTGAGCTATATATTTTTAGCTCTACGTGAAATGATAGCTCAAATGAGAGAGAAAAGCTAAAGAACAAGCTTACCCGAACTGGTAGGTGAGTTTGAAACCCCTTTTTGACTGAATCTCTCTTTGACTACTATTTATCGTGCCTTCTTTCCTCATGAATCCTCACAATTCGACGGTTAGAACTCTAAGCCAAGGAGATTTCGGGGTTCTGGTGTTGATTTTGAGTTCATAGGAACTAAAATGATAGAGTTTGGTTGCGAAATAACTGAGATTAGTTTTAATGGTGAGAGCGAATGGTTATGATATTCTGATAGAGACACTGTTCACAAGCCTGCAAGGTGTTGATACCTTCCCCAACGTATCAACACGTTTCATCGCAAGCACACTTCATCTCCATCACTAGGGTGTCGATACCTTTGCTAAGGTATTGATACGTTTGATACTGTTCACTATTTAGCACGCCAACAACATATTGATACGTTTGGCCCTCAACTCTGAAAGGTGTCAATACCCTTCTCCAAAGGTATCGACACGTTTGGCCTCACCCCAAACATATCGATATGTTTCCCTAAATGTATCGATACCTTTGCTTCGGGTCCTCTTTCCGAGGACTATTACTTTAAACGGCCATAACTTTTGACTCGGATATCGACACAAAACCCATAATATATCAATGGAAAACTCTCTCCAAGCTCTACAAAAATGATAAGAATTTTTCTCAATTGGGGATGAGTTTAGGGAAAAAAATCTAATTCTTTCTCAAAGACTTTTATCCCATATCATAATCTTACTCAAAACACATTCTTCAAGTTTTATTCCCTCTAGTGCATAATCTAAACACGATAATATGCACAAAAACTCTTGAGGGTTCTCTATTATGCTTATAATACTAAGGGACGGGTTTTATAGCTAATATATGAATAAAGAATGAAATTTAGCAAAATTGAGGGTGGATATTATAGGCACATAATTTGTGGCATCCTTTGCATTCTATTCTCAGCTCCTTAGGTATTGTTTAACATTTCTATTCATCATGTCACATTGTTCTCATTAATTGCATGCTTTATTTTTTTTTATATCCAATTTATGAATTACCTTCCTTTGTTTGAGTTAGTTTAGTTCTTTTAGGAATCTATTTGAGGGAATTGAATTGCTAAAGGCAATAAGGTAAGCTTATTTGTGAAGAGGAAATACGAGTGAATTGAGTGATCAATAACTTGAGTAAAACATGTGAGTGAGTGCTTGTGAGGTTCTTATTTTATTTAGACAGGTTGAAAACATGTCAAGTCCCAAAAATAAAGGTGTAACCAAAAAAGAAGGTTTTATGGATATTTTGTTGGTATTCAAAGCTATACAAAAAGAGTTCTGCTATATTAATATCAGATTTGATGATATGAGTGATCGATTGGAAAGGCAAGACAAAACCATCAATGAGTTGTAACAATAATGCGCCAGTCTAAGGCAACATGGTTTGGAAGAACAAGTTAGAGTCCAAAGATATAAGCAACAACAAAGAAGAAGACAATATAACACTGCTTATAATTGGGATGAAGAAAATGAGTTTAATGACCAAATTTTCATGACCAGGTATAGTAACAATTGAGGAGGTAGTAGAGCTTTTCGAAGGAGAGACAATTATAACAGTGACTTGGGTAGCATCAAAATGAAGATTCCTCCATTCCAAGGCAAAAATGATCCAAAAGTTTATTTAGAATGGAAGAAGAAAGTGGAGTTAGTATTTGATTATCATAATTATTTTGAGGAGAAAAAGGTAAAACTTACTGCCATTGAATTCATTGATTATGCTACAATTTGATGGGATCTATTTGTAAGTTTCTAGCATGCTTAATACCCTAAAACATCAAATATAAGTTTGCACGCTAAGGATCTAGCCATTGAGCAAAAATGAATATAATAAAAGCTTAATGAAAACATACCCATTTTTATGCTTTTCTTGAATTTTGTTCAAACCATTTGAAGCTTTAGGAAGTCAAATTAGACTTTCCTCTAAAGAGTGATGCCCTTGACACTTCATTCCTTTTATTGGCCTTGAAAAAACTTAATTAAAACCACCTTTGATCAAGTTATATTTTCTAACAAAACTAAGGTTTTCAACACTTGAAAAACAACTTCAACACTTAAAATTGCTTCATATACGTATAGATCACTTATCAAGGATTAAAAACCCTATATTTATTGATCAAAATGATAAAAAATTCATTACCATTCAAGGTAATAAAAATTTGGCCGAAAGGGAAGGCAAACCCATTTTGCTTTCTTTTCTTTCATTTTTATCAAATGAAAATTATTTTTATTTTTCATATTTATATTTTTTATTCAATTAACAATTAATTAAATAAAAATACATAGAAAATATGCTGCCAAATGTGTGGTTTATATGGAGTCATACCTCATACAAATCCACCTTTAATTTCTTACTTAAGTGTAAGGTTAAGATTATGTCACTTGTTAAATTCTCATTTGTTAGGATGAAAACTTGACTCATATCACTTATATCATACATAAGTTTAGGTTAACCAATTAAATTACATTAGATCAATATGTTAAAGTGATGCATAATCAAATTAAAGAATTTTAGAGTCAACTTATAGCAATATTTTATAGGTTCACTGTAAAGTTGATAATAAATGAAATGACCGAATTAAACTGTTTAATTCTTTTCATATTCCTTATTAAACTCTTTAATTCTTTTATTTAATTAATCTTTACAAGATTAATTAAATATGTCTACAGACCAATATTAACATCTAATCATACAATACGACCTCTAGATTACAATAAAGTACAAAGCTTTAAGAGTGAACCTTTTCATCATAGTGTAATTCAATTTTTCTGTCACATAATGCTCCGATTGGATCAGGGGTATGTTATAATCATCAAACCGTTTTAGATCCAATGCTATATATAATAAATAACACATTATCACTCTATTGTATGTTACCACTGAGAGAACATTCTCAATTACACATAATACATTACCCAAGCCTAGGTTTTTCTGAGTTAAATCTGTATTATTCACATAAAATATTCTACCTCAAACACTAAACTGATGTATCCTTTCTCGAACACTAATGTACCTCCATAAATGTCTCACCATATTCAATTACTACCTATCACAAGCCTAAATATAGACTTATCTTGAGTAGTATCAACGTATAACAATTCACCCACAAGATAATCATAGTATTATAAAGTTTAAGGCCCACTTACACAACTGATACAATGAATGTCCAATAGACGATTAAGTGTAATTAGAATTTAAACAATTCATGTGAATCTGTTCAATGAACTCATACTCAATCAATGAACACTTATACACTTTTTTTAGTGTCCTTACATAGGTAATCTATAAGATCAACTACCCTCTATTACATAGAGTAAGGATAATGTATACTAGTCTTTTTGGTACTATAAAGGCCTAACTTTGTAGTTTTATGATTAAGAATATTTAAGAATGATACTATTAGTACACAGTCTCATAACTATGAATTCATCATAACAGTATATAGAGATGACAAATGGGCTGGGCCAGCCCGTTAACAGTGAAAACCCGACAAGATTCAGTCTATTAAAAGGGTTGTGTCGTGTTGAGGGATTAGGCCCACGGGTCAGGTTGGGAACGAGCCCCTGAAGGGCCCGGCTTGGCACAAGCTTGTGATGGGCAGTGCTAAGTTGGACCCGATCCTATAAATAATATAAATATATTATTAAAATAATATTTTAGCCCACGGACCTGGCATGGTACGGCTCGTGGGCCTGGCACAATATGTCACACCCCAAACTGTGGGGCCCACCTGTGACAGACGTCACAGACCTCCAAGGTGTACTCGATCACACAGAATACCCCCTGTAGATCTGTAAGGCATTCATAAAAATCTGTTCTGAATTAAAAACACT
>JAVXUL010089023.1:0-23230 GCA_035590515.1 Trichilia minutiflora | reverse complement strand
ATTAATGAGAATGATATATTGATTCTGTGCTGTTATCTCTCTATGGTAAATATATGTGCTATTTCAAACAATCACTGTCGATCATACGAGGCGAGATGGCATATTTCTTATTTTGTCTAAGTATTTTATTCGGATATCTGTACTGAGACAATTTCGTCTATCTCTGGTATTCCAGTTGGACTATCCGATGCGAAATAGCATGTTTCTTATTTTGCCCAAGTATTTTATTCGGACGTCTATACTGAGACGATTTCGTCTATCTTTAATATTCTATTTGAATCATCTGACACGAGATGATATCTCTCTTACTTTGTCTAAGTATTTCATTCGAACATTTGTATAGAGACGATTTTATTTATTTACTGTATTTTATATGAATGAGACGCTTGAGAATCCGCACAGAATTAACTTTGTATGTTTAGTTGGATGTTCCTGTCGAATCGAGCAACAGTTCATATGGCTACATATCAATTTGAGATGAATGTTTTATCTAAGTTAAATTTTTTAAATTATATGCTCGAGGCATTTTATCGACTATATTTAAACTGTGTGCTTATGTATTAACCCAAGCATTATTCTTGATGAAATTTTTTCTAAGTTATTTGGTCGGATATCTTCATTGAGCTGGTAGGTGTTTGGACATTCATATCAAACCGAATATATTGCTTAAATGGATTTTTCTAAGTTATATGCTTGAGACCTTTTATCGAATATATTTAAGTTATATGTTTATGTATCAGCCCGAGCATTGTCCTTGGTGAAAAATTTTCTAAGTCCTTTAGTCAAATATCTTTGCCAAGCTAATGAATTGTTTGGCTATTTGTGCCGAGCTGAATGTTTTGTCTAAGAAATTTTTCTAAGTTATATACTCAGAGAAATATTACGGACATTCAAATATCAATAAGAGCAGAATATACAGAACTAAATATTTATTAAAATATCCGAATTAGTACAATATATTTTTACAGAATATCTGACCCTACTGGATTTTATTTACATCGGTAGGGTCTTGGGGAGTCGGGTCTGAGGCAAGATCCGATGGAGGCTGACTCGTTGTGACAGGAGGATCGGTATGAACTTCTTGGGATGCAGTGCCTGAGGCGGGGGTTTCCTTTTCTGCTTTTGTACCCCGAACTCCAAAATCGGGTACTTCTCTCCCCAGCTCCTCATAGAGCCATCTGAGGTTAAGGTCGGGGTACTTCTCATGGAAGGTCTAGCAGGTCAGGTCTATCGCCTGATTAAGCGAGGCCTCCCCTTTTGCCTCAGCGGCTTCCACTGCAACCCGAATTCTCTTGGGTTTCTCGGTCAGTTGCTGGTTTAATATCTCCATCTTGGATTATTGTAATAGCGTCCAAAACTTCAAGTTGGCGTTCTCGAGGTTGACCCCTGAGTGAGCAAACTTTGACGAGACTAGTCGAAGCTCGAGCTCTTCCTTCTCCTTTTGCCATGCAGCCTCCTTTACCTCCCACTGAGTCCTCTCAGTGGCCAACTTGGCCTCCGCCTTCTCCTGTTGCTTGAGAGCGAAGGCATTCTCCTTCTCGAGCTTTTTGATTTTGCTCATCTCATCTCTCTGAGCCTCCATTTGTTATTTCATTTGGTAGCACGCCTACAATCAGAGAGAAATGTTAGTGATCCAAAATTCACAAGCATACAATAAAAACTAAGTGTTGCACTCACCTTCAGACCCCATTTGTACATGAAGTCCATGGCCTTGAGGTCCCCTGTTTTGTCCAGCTTCTTGGTAACGGGCGGGACCATATGTCGCCCGACATCATTTATCAAGTCGAGCAGGTGGATCAAGTGCTTGTGCTTCTTCTTGAGGATGTCACCCACCTGCAGCTCGGCTATCTTATTAACCCCGTAAAAGCTGCCCATGTCGACTTTTATGGGGCTTGGCCCCCCGAATTTTAGTTTTTTGGTTGCTGGGTCAACCGAGGGATCGTCTTGGGGCCTCTTCTGCCTCTTGTCCAGTGGTGGCTTCTCCACCATTATGTCCTTTCCTTTATCCAAGGCAACAATAGAGGCTAACCCAGAGTCAGAATCTGAGGGCCCTTGGTTCCTCCTCCTTGTGAGCACGTCCCCCCGACCTTGTTGCTTTTCTGACGGGGGATTTGCCTGGAGGTATTGCCAGTGGAGGAGTCGGCTGGCTTCGTCTTGACCAGCTTGCTCAGGAAGGACAAGGCGGAAGGCTTCCCAGACATAGTTATTTCTACAAAATAACAAACGGAGAGTCAGTGATATTCACAGTGAAAACATATACATATATATTTGTATATATTGTGGAATCGAGCATTCAGGAAGGAACTATACTCTGGACAAAGTTTTTCTTGTTTAGGAACATGAAGTCCTTGCTCAGGCATATCTTCACTAAGCCTGAGACGATTAAACTCGAATAAAAAAGCAACAATTTCTGATCCAAGCATTGATCCCTGCCTGTCTTATGATATCCAGGCTCCGGGGGTTCAACTCCGATTCTCTCGACCAAAATAAGGGCTCACTAAACATATTCGGAACGGGAAGGTGTGGCTCAGAGTTCCAACTCTATGAAGAACCATTTGCTCTTTCAGTCTTTATTGTTTATGGGGTTTCCTTTGATCGGGTTAGGCTTCTGAGGTCTGGCCTGAAGGTACACTCACCTGGGATTCTTCCCGAGGTTCTTTTGGAGCACGAACATGTGCTTTATTTTTACCATGAAAGGCGGGGAGTCGGATATTTATCCCCATAATACATACAACCCTACCAGTGTCCTCTAAATGTTCAAATTTAACTGGTAAGGGGCTATTCTCATATGGGTCAAGAGCATGCAAAAATATGAGGCAACCTGACCCCCAAGTGGAATAACTCCTTGTTGAAAGCCACTTCGCCCTCGGGAGGAGTGCTGGGCATTTCGCTGGCCTCGGGGGCTCAGAAGTATACATCCTCAGGGATATCAAACAGGATCGTGTAAGTCTCTAGATCGATCTCCAGGACCGTGGAAGTGAACCAATCTTGCTCATAAGGAGTCTGAACCTCAAAAATGGGTTTGGGATTGGCAACTAACTCCAAGCCCTCTCTTACGTTTTCTCCCCCTTCAACAGAGTCAGGTCGGGTCGAAGAGCTAGAAACAGATGCCATTTCTGCTCATAAAAATAAGGGATAAAAAGAGTCAGATGGCTATTTAGGGATCATTGACAACCCTACAATATTTTTCTACAAAGTCCTAACAGACCACCTATCCTAACAGTTTCTTATTACACCTAAACATGCATCCACAACATTTCATTCACAGTACAAAAAAAATAGCACCATAAATCTGTAAAAAGGTGGGAAAGAACTTATCAAATGTGATGAGTCATAGATTTGTTCGGAGAGAAGAAAAGTTGAGAATGCCGGGAACTTCTGAGAACAACAGAGAATGCCTTGAAGAGTATGCTCGGGATGCTTTGTTTGTAAGTGAAGATAGAAAAGGAGAAAAAGATTCGTCAGAAAAGGGACGAGGTATTTATAAATAAGCTAAAGGAACCCTGACCATTGATTCTAATCCAACGGACTGAGGAATGCCACATCACCCTAATAAAAAACGTCAAGGGTCAATTTCTTTTCAGAATTTAAATGAGTGTGAGACTCATCCTGACGATTACATTATTACGGTCTGAGTATCGCGGCCTTTTAGACTGGTCTTTCAATGGGGTATCAACACGTGTACTGACGGTTGTATTCCCAAAGAAGGTAACCAAAACGTAACGGCAGTCATTGCCAGCTAAGTAGAAGCTGGTCAGTTTTCAGTTAAAGTCTTATTTAATTAAAAACTAAGGGGCTTAGTGTTTGGGTATTTTGTCAAGGCTCAGCCCACGGGCCCAGGCCCATCTCCAAGCCATTGTCCAGGCCCACCATATAGGCATATTATCCTCAAGTGGATCCCTTGATATGACGTCATCCCGAGAAGCCATCTATACCATACAGGAGATAATGAAATTGCCTCGGGTACTCTGCCCGAGGCTACTAGTCAGAAGATCTCCTTCAAGTTATTCACGGTTGATTTACACTCGAACAAAGGGTCTTCAATGGTAAGTCTTCCAGGCTCGGGCTCGGGGGTCGGACTAATATGACCTATAT
This sequence comes from Trichilia minutiflora, assembly GCA_035590515.1. Classification (NCBI taxonomy): domain Eukaryota; kingdom Viridiplantae; phylum Streptophyta; class Magnoliopsida; order Sapindales; family Meliaceae; genus Trichilia; species Trichilia minutiflora. Next base: position 19,135 of record JAVXUL010089023.1, on the reverse strand, counting down.
AAAATAGTAAGGGCTCGCGAGTACACGGAGTATACAGGCTTTCACAATGCCACGCCATCAAAGCCATAGTCTGCTGCATAAGCCCTCCCGAGAACTAAGGGACTTTATTCTCGGGAGAACTGGAAGCTTCACTCAGAGGAACATACACTCGGGGTCTCGTGGTTGACATGGCAGGAACAGTATCACAGTTTCCCACACCCCCTGATTTCTGTAACAGATTGTCTTGGGCACGTCAGCCATGCAACAACACGTGTTCAAAGGTACGAACTCCTATGCTTCCAATATACAGTATCCAAAAATCAAGGGAGGTACATTCTATGACATTCTAAGACATTCTATTACACTTTCTGTTATATTCTGCATTATTTTTCAGAAAAGAACTTTCTATGCTTTCATGCACTCTACTCTCACACACAAAGTAAAACCCTCTCTGACTTAAGCATTGAAGGGTTTTCACCGGAAAACCGACTTTACCCCTGAGGTTTTTAATGTTTTGTAGTCCCAGGTTAAGGAACGAGAGGAGAAGACCAGCTGGTGCTCGAGGTTGAAGACGACACCAACTTCTTGCATGAACAATTAGTATTTATAGAGTTAAAAGAACATAAATCAAGAAAAAATGAAAAGAAGACAACAATAAAGAAATTAGCTGGAAGAGAAAAGATATTGAGAATAGGCAAGAAAACCTTATTTTGAAGTAGAGGTTTATAACATGATACAACAACCCCCACTGAATAAAAGAATAAAGAAGCTACAATTATGTTATTCTATTTTTTATTTGTGTGATTTTTATTAAACTTGACTATAAATATGCTTGCACAATGAAGTAAAGGAGAGCCTACATAATCCAATGGATGTATCCAATTTGGTTATTAGTGAGTATCTTTATTCGTTGCCATTTTGTTTCTATAGTTTTATTATCTATTCAAAGCCTTTTGTATTGATCTATAAAGTGTATAATTGACATTTGGTTCTTATTAATTATTAACAGGTTTAAAGTTCAACGAGTAATGTCTCAAATTATTTTTAACCCAAAATTAAAATCTATTAAATTTTTATTTTTAAAGAAAACATGGCCTTCTTGATCCCAAAATTTTAACTGAAAAATGGGTTACATTTACATATTTAATGATAAATGTATTGTATTTAAAAATTGTCCCTTACCATATTTGAAACAAAAAGACTTGAAAAAAGTAAAATACATTCATTAAGAACTTCTGTTAAACAAAAAACCAATCAAAAGCTTTAATATCTCTTCTAAAATAGAAAATAGAATTTGAAACCTACTTTAATCTCTTTTTTAGCCCATAGAAGGTAATTATATTTTATTTTGCCCTTTTTGTTTGATAAATTTTCAATTTTCAGTGATATAAAAAAATTACTAAGGAAAGACAGTACTTAAGTATAAATTAGTTCGTCAACCATCAAGTTGTATCCCAGTTTATGAACGCAACCTCCACAGCAAGTGAAGCTTTACACTCACACACAGAACACAGGAAATAGAACCACCAGTAGATTAAAAAGAAAAAGAAAAGAACCACATGATCAAGAATGCTTCTTTATTTCTATTATTCATCCGAAAGTTTTATAGCTCTATCCCTCTGCTATATAAATTGATATCTGTATGTACACTATACATGCTTCGGCCAACTGTGGCTTCAAGAACAAGAATCAAAAATTAAATAACCAAGTAAAAACCAAGAAGCAAACATATATACAACGTATAACTACTTGCTACTTGTACCTAACGTCTTCTTCTCTTTCCTATTTATTTTTCCTTCCAGCCAGCCCACAACACAAACATCCAGCCCAATGAAACATTGGATCACAAGCCCAACAATTCTCCACCTTGATCCCATGTTTTAATCAACCAAAGTACATCACTCTTTCTCTACTAATAATTGCAAAACATACACAGCAAGCTACAAATATACTGAGAATCATCACTAAGCTATATCCTCCTCATACTAACTTACAATCTACTAAACACAGCAACCTAAGACAGTACAAAAACTTAGTGATAGGTACAACTTTAGTTAACATATCAGTAACATTCATAGAAGTTTGCACCTTAAAACTTTGAGCTTTCCTTCCTCAAGTACTTCCCTAATGAAATGCATCCTCATATCAATGTGCTTAGTCCTCTCATGATAGGATTAATGCTTGGACAATTGAATGGCTCCTTGATTGTCACACAGCACCTCAATAATTTGATCTTCTATGTGCAGCTCAGTGATCATTCCTTGCAGCCATAATGCTTCCTTTATGGCTTTCACAACTGCACATACTCAGACTTAGTTGTTGATAAGGCCACAATATGTTGAAGTGAAGATTTTCAGTTGACAGTACATCCTTTAAACTGAAATGCATAACCTGTCATTGACCTTCTTCTGCTCACATCTGCTACATAATCAACATCCACAAACCCTTTCAAAAATTCTGCCCTTTTAGCACCTTTTCCATAGACCAAACACCAGTTTAGACTCCCTTTAAGATACCTTAGAATCCATTTTACTACTTTCCAATGGTAGCTTCCAAGATTGTCCAAAAACCTGCTAACAGTGCTGACAGCAAAGGCTATGTCTGGTCAAGTGCACACCATGCCATACATAAGGCATCCCATTGTATTTGCATAAGGTGTCTTCCTCATCTCCTCAACTTCAACTTCTTTTTTTGGTGACTGCTCCTTTGACAGCTTAAAATGAGCAGCCAAAGGAACATTCACTGCCTTTGCTACATCCATCTGGAATCTCTTCAACACCTTGGTAAGATACTTTTCCTGTGTCAGCAGAATTATGTTACTGGTTCTATATCTCACAATGTCTATGCTAAGAATCCTCTTTACAGGTCCCAAATCCTTCATTTCAAACTCAAAATCTAGCAGCTTCTTCAGTTCCTGCAATCTGCTCATGTCTTTCCCTGCCAATAGTATGTTATCAACATAGATTAATAAGAATACCATGTTGGCTATCTTATCTCCCTGAAAATACACACACTGGTCATAACTACTTCTAGTGTAGCCAATCCTCTTCGTATGTTGATCAAGCCTCAAGTTCCACTGCCTTGATGACTGCTTGAGGCCATAAAGAGACTTTCTAAACAAACATACCTTATCAGCTTCTTGTTTGTTCCTGAACCCTTCTGGTTGCTTCATGAAAATCTCCTCATCCAGGTTTCCATGCAAGAAGGCTATCTTCACGTCCATTTGCTCTAATTCCAATACATAAATAGCAACAATAGCCAATAATAGCCTGATTGATGTATGTCTGATCACTGGAGAGAAAACTTTTGTGTAGTCAACACCCACTTCCTGTGTAAAGCCCTTTACTATAAGCCTTGCCTTGTATCTCACCTTCCCATCAGCTTCTTCCTCTTCTTAAACAACCATTTGCAGTCTATTACTCTCCTGCCTTCAGGTTTAGTCACTAGCCTCCATGTCTGATTTTTCTCCAAGGAATTCATTTCATCACATATAGCTGTGTGCCACTCTTTAGCTTTTGACCCTTGCAAAACTTCCTTGACAGTTCTCGGTTCAGTTGAATCCACATTCTCAACTCCCATGAGTGCATATGCTATTGTATCAGCATATCCAAACCTGCTAAATGGCTTAACTACCCTTTTCTCCCTATCTCTTACCAGGTTGTAATCTAAATTCTATACCTGTAATCTGTTAGCTTGATTCTCAGGTATTATTTGATTACCTTCATCATCATCTATCACATCAAGTTTATATTGATCAGCAGGTCTAGTGATTGCTTTTGAGTCAATCTCCACCTTAAACTGAACCCTCTTGCCACTTGAGCTTGTTATGACATCAGAGGTCCTGTCTTTACTGCAGGTGGTAGTCCCTTCTTTCAGAAATTTCACATCCCTGCTAACTACACATTTACCTTCTCTTCCATTATGGCACCACAACTTCCAGCCCTTGACACCTTCAGGATATCCCACAAAGATTTCTTTTACTACCCTGGCTTCTAGCATTCCTTGCCTTATATGAGCATAGGCTGTACAGCCAAATACTCTCAGATGTTCAAGGTTGGGAGGGATACCTGTCCATGCTTCTTCAGGGGTTTTATTGTTGAGAGCTGATGAGTGGAGTCTATTTATCAAATACACAGCAATGTTAACTGCTTCAGCCCAGAAATACTTTGATAAACATGCACATACCAGCATTGCTCTCATCTTTTCAAGTATGGTTCGTTTCACTCTCTCAGCTACCCCATTCTATTGAGGGGTATATGTTACTGTTCTATACTTAACAATGCCACACTCCTTGTAGAATTTATCAAACATGGAATTATAGAATTCTATGCCATTATCAGCTCTTAGTGTTCTCACACATTTCCCTTTCTATTTTTCCAACCAATTTCTTCCACTCAACAAACTTTTGAAAGGTTTGATCCTTACTCTTCAGAACGTACACCCAGAGTTTCCTAAAAAAGTCATCAATGATGGTTAGGAAAAATCTAGCCCCTCCTAGAGATGTAACCTGAGCTAGCCCCCAGAGGTCTGAGTGTATATACTCTAACACCTCAGTAGACAAGTGCTTCCCTGGTTCAAACTTAATTCTATGGAGTTTACTATAAACACAACACTCACAGAACCTAACCTCAGTACCTGTCAAGTCTCCCAATAGCCCTTGTTGCTTTAAACTCAACAGGCTCTTCTTACCAGGGTGTCCAAGCCTATTATGCCAGGCATAATATTATTATTCTTCCTTGATGAACTAACATTTATATCCTCTACAATTAACTCTCCTTGTAGGACATACACACCATTTTTCCTACTAGGTTTCATTAGAATCAAAAACCCTTTTCCTACCTTTAATACCCCATTTTCTGCTCTAAATATGCATCCTACAGATTCAAGCATACCTAAGGAAACAAGATTTCTTTTTAAGACTGGTACTAACTGTACATCCTGCAACTCAATTAAGGTACCATTTTCCATTTTCAGTCTCACAGTACCTACTCTTTTAATATCACAGGTCATACTATTTCCTAAGATAACCTTACCTGATTCTTGCTTTGTGAGAATTGAGAAGAAGGATTCATCCAGGCACATGTGGAATGTGTAGCATGAGTCAAGAACCCACTCCTATGGCTTTGCCTTTTCTTCTTGATCAGCCACCAGTATAAAGACATCCTGGAAGTTTGCTTCTAGTATCACTCCAATTTCTGACTTTTGTCCAGGTTTCTTGGGAGCCTTTTCTTGCTGTCATTCAGGGCAATTTTGTTTGAAATGACCCTCCTTATGACACTGGAAACATCTCAGCACCCCTCCCCTTGACTTTGACCTGTATTGCTTCTTGCCTTTGGGTTCTCTTTTCTCAAGCCTTCCCCTCACATTCAGATTTTCTCCTGAGTTGCTGCCATCCTTTTGCTAGTTTCTTCTGTTTAATTCTTTAGAGTTCAGGGAGTTCTTTACATCCAACATTGACAGTGAAGACCTCCCATATAGAAGAGTGTCGATGAAATGTTCATATGATGAGGGCAGGGAAGTCAAGACAGTGAGAGCTTGATTCTCATCATCAACTTGCACGTCTACAGTCTTCAGGTCAAGTATCAGCTTATTGAACCTGTTCAGATGTACCTTTACCGAGCCCCCTTCCTCCAGGTATAATGAGAACATCTGTTTCTTCAGGTATAATCTCTTGGCAGTGGATTTATGCTGATACCTTTCCTCCAATTTGGCCCAAATACCTCTGGCTGTTGTCTCCTTAATAACCTCTCTCAGCACCTTGTCAGACAATGAAAGAATGAGAGCACTCCTCGCCTTCCTCTGAATCTTTGTGAGTTCTTGGTCAGTAAATGCTTTCCCTTCAACTTTGATCTCGTCTTCTTCAAGAGCATAGTCAAGCCCTTCATGCTCCAGGAAAGCCCTCATTTTTAATTTCCAGAGGGAGAAATCGTTATCACCCTTAAATTTCTCTATACTAAACTTTGTTGACACCATCTTCTTTTCACTACTGCTTCCTCCAATCATCTGTTGCCAGCTTCCTCTTACCGTGACGAAGCTCTGATACCACTTGTTGTATCCCAATTTATGAACACAACCTCCACAGCAAGTGAAGCTTTACACTCACACACAGAACACAATAAATAGAACCACCAGTAGATTAAAAGGAAAAAGAAAAGAACCAGATGATCAAGAATGCTTCTTTATTTCTATTGTTCATCCGAAAGTTTTACAGTTCTTTCCTTCCGCTATATAAACTGATATCTGTATATACACTATACATGCTCGAGCCAGCTGTGGCTTCAAGAATAAGAATCAAGAATTAAAGAACCAAGAAAAAACGAAGAAGCAAACATATATACAACGTATAACTACTTGCTACTTGTACCTAACGTCTTCCTCTCTTTCTTGTTTTTTTTTTTCCTTCCAGCCAGCCCACAACACAAACATCCAGCCCAATGACACATTGGATCACAAGCCATACCACTATATATTTAAGCTAAATGAGTTGACACATTCATGGACTTGGACACCACTTATAACCCAAAACCTTAAGGCATTGGGTCTATGGGTCATTCTACTTATATATTACTCATTTGTCTTTTAACTTTCCAATATGGGACTCTTTCACTTCACACACTCACACTTGATATCCTAACACATCATATACAGGAATTAATTGATTGAAAAGTTCAATTCCACAAAAACATAATAGAAAATTAAAAATTTCAAACATTATCCAATAAGTTGTAGTCTTACCCACCAAGTCACATTCACAAGATCAACAATTCACCTATCGAACTTTAAATGGTTGCTGTTTAATAAATTATAGCTTCTATTTCTTAATGCTTCAAGAGTGCTAAATTTTTAATTTTATTTTATTTTTGGCATATATTCAATTCGCAGGTTTATCGATCCAATAACAAATGGAGATTACCCACATACCATGAAGTCTCTAGTTGGAAACAGATTAAGGAGGAATCAAAAATGCTGAAAGGATCATTTGATTTTCTGGGATTAAATTACTATACTTCTGTTATGCAGCCTATTCACCTCAGCTTAGATCAGCAAACAAAAGCTGCTTAACAGATTCTCTCGCTAGTCTCTTAAGTAAGAACATCAATTCTCTTACAATAATTTTCACAAGTTTCTTTGTTTTCAGTAAGCCAAGTTTAGCAAGAATATATGGCAAGTTTTAATTGTGCTTTTGGCATCTTCTTGTAATGGGATTCCAATTGGACCAAAGGTATTAATTTATCACTCTCTCTGCCTATTAATTTAATTTATAGCATTTAACCATTAATTTCCTTTATTGAAATATATAATTAAATAACATACTGTAGGCTTTTTCGGATTGGCTATATGTTTATCCAAGAGGGATTAGGGATCTCTTGCTTTATACAAAGAGATAGTATAATAATACTTTTATTTATATTACCGAGAATGGTATGATATTTCAACTAGTTTCTCTTCTTTGCTACTGCATAAAGTTATGATTTAGTGAATTGAATATGAAATGTTTTATATTTTGTAGGGATTGATGAAGCGAACGATGACAAATTAACACTAAAGGAAGCTCTTGTTGATAAAATGAGAATCGATTACTACTATCCTCATCTTTCTTTCCTTCAAAAGGCCATCAAGCAAGTGCATGGTTCACAACTCTCTCCATATGTTCTCTGCCAATAAAGATTAATCTTTAAACAGAAAAATTTTAATAAGATCATTCAATAAACTTATGATAATGCAGTAAATTTCTAGTTCTGTTATTATAATCACCTTCACAATAGATTAATTTTTCAAGTTGCATATATTTATGATAAAATTTTATTACATAAGCATATGAGTGACAATATGACATTTAGGTTTAATCCAAAACTTTCTTATAAATATTTATTCAGTGCAAATGTTAATTTTAGATAGATAGATAGATAAAGTTAAATTTGCCCAAAAAACTGTTAGCACAAATAATCAATTTTTCTTTGTATTGTTTTTTTATTATATGTATTTGTAGGGGTGGTGTTAGGGTGAAGGGATACTTTGCATGGTCATTGTTGGATAACTTTGAGTGTATTCAGGTTATACTGTGTGGTTTGGAGTTAATTACATTGATTACAAACACGGATTGAAGAGATACCCAAAACTTTCAGCTCGTTGGTTCAAAAGTTTCCTCAAAAAACAGCAAGGATATAGTTAGAATTATGCTCGACATGTGATTTTGCAATGATTTAACATTGTTGCACTTAGTCGAATGGATTCTGCTATATTCAATTAAATAAGAAAATTTTCATATATATAATTAAAGTTTTGTTTGGATTTTGATGTATTCTAAAAAAATTATAAGTGTTTGAGAAAGACTAAATTTTTCATAAGAATTAACTCGCAATAGTTATAATTTTGAAGTCAAGTAATCTTAATATTAAAATACTCTCTGTTCAAGCCACGGATTCATCTGCTCCATTGAAAATTGGATCGAAATGGGGCTAGAAATATTCAAAAACGATAATCTTGTCTTTAATCTAGTTAGCAAACAATTGTTTACGTTATGTGTGTTGGATTTGTAACTTTTTTTTTGTTACGATTACAATATAAATTTGAGTAAATTTTATAACATGAATAAACGTACACTATATATAATTATTAAAATATAAATAATTATTATCACTATAATTCGTATTATATATAAATTAAGGTAAGTTTCAAAAAATGTTAATTAGCATTGACAAGAATGTTCCTAGTATGTGGGAATTGAGTTCTTTCATCTTGGTTAAGTAAGGAATGATATTGACTTATACAAGCTGGGATGGTCGTCTTTCAGGGAAAATCGATTTTCTTGAGAACTAAAGGGGTCGGTGGATTGGCTATTCTCTCCTTATTGTTGAGAAAAATACATGAAATCCCAGGGTTGCTTACAACCACCAGAGAAAGAAGAATTCCTGCTGAGCAACCAAACTACCCGAAAAGAAAAGAAAAAGAAAAAGAGTATATACTTGAAAGGAAAAACCAAAAAGCACACAGAATACAAAGAACTAGACAATCCCCAAGATATCAAGAATGCTTTTCGTGTGTATTTGAAAACTCTGATTAATTACAAGCCAAGTTTCATTATTTACACACATAGCTGTTATCCTATTGGCTAGCAAGAATTCAAGAATCTAACAGTTAACTAACTATCACTTGACTTACTACACTACAACTCATACACATTACAAATCCTGCACCTTAACTCATGAAACATTGGATCATATACTATCAATCTCCACCTTGATCCTATGTTACATGACAATCAGATAAGCATTCTTCCTCCTGCTGCGTACAGACTCGACATCCTCCTGTACTTAGCTATTATGCAATTTTCCCAGAGCAACCATGATTATTTCAGTTCACCATATTGTTCTACCCTGTTTCCTCATCTTCAATCTTCAATAACTATAGGCAATAATTGAATTTACTAACAGAAACAATCTTGGTTAACATATCAGTAGCATTTTCAGTTGTATGCACTTTCTGTAGACTTAATCTTCCTTATCTAAGAACCTCTCTGATGAAGTGCATTCTTACATCTATATGCTTGGTTCTCTCATGAAAAGTTTGGTGTTTTGACAACTGAATGGCGCTTTGATTATCACACAGCACTTCTGCAACCATATTCCCAAGATTTAACTCGCTAACTATTCCCTGCAGCCATAAAGCCTCTTTGATTGCCTCCGCCATAGCTACATATTTTGCCTCAATTGTAGATAAAGCCACAATATACTATAGTGAAAACTTCTAGTTGATGGTACCACCTTTGAACTGAAACACAAAACCTGTGACTAATCTCCTTCTATCTAAATCAGTAGCGTAATCAGCATCTACATATTCTCTTAGCAACTCAACATCTCTGGCATCCTTTCCATACATTAGACAACACTTCAAGCTTCCTTTAATGTATCTTAAAATCCACTTGATAGCCTTCCAATAGTGCTTTCCTGGATTGCTTAGGAATCTACTGACTAAACTCACTGCAAATGTAATGTCTGGCCTAGTTCATACCATTCCATACATGAGACATCTAACTGCACTAGCATATGGGATCCTCTCCATCCCTCCTTTTTCCACTTTTGATACTGGGCATTGATCCTTTGAAAGCTTAAAATGAGCTGCCAAAGGAACATTTACAAGTTTAGCTTCATCCATATGAAACCTTTTCAGCATCTTGGTTAGATATCTCTCCTAAGAAAGCACAACTACTCCAGCTGCTTTCCTTTTAATTATATCTATACTAAAGATCCTCTTTGCAGGACCCATATCTTTCATCTCAAAATCTGAACACAACAACTTTTTCAACTCATGCAGTCTACCCATTTCTCTTCCAGCCAGTAACATGTCAGCCACATAAATTAAAAGGAATACCATGTTATCAATTTTATCTCTCTAGAAGTACACACAACTATTATAGCTACTTTTAATATATCCTATTTTATTCATATATTGATCAAACCTTAAATTCCACTGCCTGGGTGATTGTTTTAGACCATAGAAGGACCTTATCAACAAACACACTTTACCTCTTCCCTCCTTACTCTGAAAACCTTCAGGTTGCATCATGAAAATTTCCTCATCCAAGTTTTCATGGAAGAAGGTTGTTTTGACATCTATTTGCTCCAGCTCGAGATCATATACTGCCACTAATGAGAGTAGCATTCTGATGGAAACATACCTAACCACAGGGGAGAAAACTTCAGCATAATCTACTCCCTCCTTTTGTGTGAAACCCTTTGCTACAAGTCTTGCCTTATACCTAACACTTCTATCAGCTTCTTCCTTCTTCTTGAGTAGCCATTTACATTTCACCACCCTTCTATCATCAAGTTTATCAACAAGAATCCATATCTGATTCTTTTCTAATGATATCATTTCCTTACTCATGGCTGAATATCACTCTTTTGTATCTGGTCTTTGCAAAGCTTCCTCCAGTGTTCTAGGCTAAGAAGAATCTATATTTTCAGCTGACAAAAAGGCTTAAGCTATTAAATTAGCATAACTATACCTGATAGGCTGTTTGATTAGCCTTTTCTCCTTATCTCTGACTAGATTTTAGTAAATGACATCTTGTTGCAACATTCCATCTTGATCTCCCGGTTTTGTAGCTCTTCCTATTTCCCTGGTATCTGTGGTCACTTAGTCTTGCTGCTGAACTACATTTATGGCTTCATCTTCTACAGGCTCCACCTCAAACTAGACCCTTTTCCCTTTTGATGTTGTAGCAACATCTAAAGCTTTATCATTTACCCTTAACAAAGAACCGTCCTCCAGGAATTTCACATCTCTATTCACCACACACTTTTCTTCCCTGCCATTGTGGCACCACAACTTCCAGCCTTTAACTCCCTCAGGGTATCCCACAAAGATTCCTTTAATAGGTCTGTTCTCTAACTTCCCTTGCCTTATATGGGCATATGCTATACACCCAAATATTCTTAGATGATCAAGGGTCAGGGAAGCTCCTGACCAGGCCTTTTCAGGGGACTTGAAGTTAAGTGCAGTGGAGGGGGTTCTATTGATCAAGTATGCAGTTGTGTTCACAGCTTCAGCCCAGAAGAGTTTTGATAATCCAGCACAGATTAACATACATCTTACCTTCTCCAAAATAGTTTGATTCATCCTTTCAGCTAACATAATTGGTTGTGTTATGAATTTATTTTGTGTTAATTTGATTTATTTTTTGATTGGAATAATCTACACTAATCTTGAAATTTGTATTTTAGGTACAAGTTTATACAAATAGAATATATTTTAGATATTTTTAGTAGAACATCAAGTTTGTTTTCAAAGGAAGATCAGTTCCAAAATGTGGGTCGAATTTAACACCGGATAAGAGTTGAAATTAGAAGAGAAACAATGAAAGAAGGAAGAGCAAACCAGTGTTAAAGACCTTCCCAAGACTGATGTTAGACCTGGGGTTGGTCCTAGCCAGACAAGAGGGGACTGGCACTAGTTATAGAGCTAGTCATAGCAAATGGTGTCGAATTGAGAAGACAGACACTAGATGTTACGTCCTAACCCGTGGGTCCCACACATGACAACGGACACAGACTTATAAGGTGTACTCAATCACCAGAACACACCTTGTGAGCCTATAAGGCCTTTATAAAACCTATTTCAAAGCATTTATGTGACACTTCCAAAAATCAATCCAACCAAACACCCAAACTTCTCAAAATATCTCAACAGTATACAAATACTTCTATAAAATTTATTTTGACCATTCTCAAATATTCATCAAAATATTTAAATAGAAAGATTCAGCTAATGATGATAAAATTGAAAGAGTTTACAAATTTGCTCTCAGTACATAACAGATAGTACAAATATAAAATACCATACGACTCCTGTGGACTAGGAATACAGCTAGGTGAGTCGATGCTCAAAATATACCTGATAGTCCTCTAACTCAAGAGGGTCACCACCACCGCTCGTCGTTAGCTAATCGAACTTGAAACTAAAGAGTGAGGGGGGTGAGTATACGGGAGTATACTTCATGAGTGAACTAAAGGTAAACATAAGTAAATAATATTTGATTCGTAAATAGAAAAGTATAATTAAAATACATTCCATACAGTTCGATGAAAATACTTCTTTTAGTTTGAAACCGTAAATCGTTTATCGAAAATCATTGGGCTGGCTGCCTTTCTCAGAGATTACTCTAACCTTAGGCATCCTGAGATCAGCAGTGGGTTTTATATGCAATAAAATCATGCTATTTATAAAAAAAATAGGTTTTTGAATGCAGAGAGTAAACGATGAGACGTGATGACATCCATGGCTAACCCAATGAGAATCACAAGTGGTCAAATCCCATCACATTATCACAATAACACAACCATACATCACCCCTACCTATGAAGTCTCCACTCACCTAGACGACCTCTCTATCAGGCCAACCCTAGGCTACCTCACCCTGTAGCTACAGTAAACAATCTCGGTTCTCATGGCTACAGTAAAAATCTAAGGATACACATACCCTACCTTTCAATGTTAGAACTCCTTCCTGGGAGATATAGAAGTCTCTAGCATTACCATCCATAATTCTCTGGCAAGCTTTCATTAACTATGGTTCTAGCATCTGCCTTTCTTTTATCTGCTCACGTAGAGTCAATCTCACAATAAAATTAGCTAACATCGAACTATCTTGACCGCACTCTAACATCATTTGCAGACTCTTCAATTTCAGTAATAATAGAAGGTATGCTGATCAAACATACGCCACTATTATCGAAGATTTTCTTATTAAGGTATCTGCCACCACATTGGCTTTTCCTGGATGATAATCAATCACTAGATCATAATCCTTAATCAGTTCGAGCGATCTTCTTTGACTCAGGTTCAGTTTCTTTTGAGTGAACAGATACTTTAGACTCTGGTGGTCTGTGAAGATCTGACACCTCTCTCCATACAAATAATATCTCCAAATCTTCAAGGTAAAGACTACTGAAGCCAACTCTAAATCATGGCTCGGGTAATTCTCCTCATACTTCTTGAGTTGTCTAGAAGCATAGATAACTACCTTCCCATTTTGCATCAAAATATAACCTATCCCTTGTCTGGAGGCATCACTAAATATTACGTATCCCTCTCTAAGAATAGGTAGAGTCAACACTGGAGCTAAGGTGAGATAACTCTTCAACTCTCGAAAACTCTGCTCACACTTTTCATCCCAATCATACTTAACATCTTTTTTCGTTAAACGTGTCAATAGAGCAGCTATCAAAGAAAAACTCTCAACAAACTTTCTTTAGTATCCTGTCAATCCTAAGAAACGTCTAATCTCTGTAACATTCTTCGGTCTCTCTCATTGTATAATAGCTTCAACTTTGCAAGGATCCACAAAGATTCCTTCTCATGAAACTACATGTCTCAAGAATACCACTTTTCGAAGCCAAAACTCACATTTTAAAAACTTGGCATACAATTTTTTCTCTCTCAGTGTCTGTAGCATAATCCACAGATACTGAGCATATTCCTTCTTGGTCCTCGAGTAAACCAATATATCATCGATGAAGACAATTACAAACTTATCGAGATAAGGATGGAATACCCGATTCATGAGATCTATGAATACAACTGGGGCATTAGTTAACCCCAAATGGCATTATAAGGAACTCATAATGACCGTAACATGTTTGAAAGGTTGTCTTAGTTACATCACTATCCTTAATTTGTAATTGATAGTAACCTGATCTTAGATCAATCTTCGAGAACAAACTCGCTCCCTGCAACTGATCAAACAAGTCATCAATTTTGGGTAGTGGGTACTTATTTTTGATAGTGACCCAATTCAACTGTCGATAGTCCATACAAAATCAGAAGGTCCCGTCCTTCTTCTTAATAAACAGTACCGATGAACCCCAAAGTGACATGCTTGGCCTGACAAAACCCTTTTCAACCAACTCTTAAAGCTTCACCTTCAACTCTTTGACTTCATCTAGTGCCATACGGTAAGACGGTATCGAAATTGGGGTAGTACCAGGAATTAAGTCAATACTGAAGTTAAACTCTCTTTTTGGTGGCATCCCTGGTAATTCATCTGAAAATACATTTGAGAATTCTCTAACCACTAAGACTTGATCAATTAAATATTTAGAAGCAGTAGTATCAACAGCATGTGCCAAATACCATTGGCACCCTTTCTTTATTAACCTCTGAGCTTTCATCGCACATATCAAGCTACTAGACAAAATATTCAGCTCACTTGAGAAAATTATCTCTGATCCCCCAGGTCCTCTGAATACCACTTGCTTAGAAAAATAATCCACTGTCGCTCGATGTCGAGACAACCAATCCATCCTTAGTATAACATCAATATGTTCCATCCTTAAAAGAATCAAATCCGCTACTAACTTAACTCCGTTCACAATTACAGCAGACTCTTTAAACACCGTCTTTCTCAATAGTTTCTGATCGAGAGGGGTATGAACTATTATTTCTTGATCTAGGGGTGATAATGGGACACTAGCATGAGGCGCTAAAGCAGTATTGAAAAATAATCTACTAGAACCCAGATCCATCAACATATATGCAGGTTGGTTAAAAATAGATACCATACCAGTCATCACATCTGGGTTGGCCTGCGCCAGCTCCTGACTTAAAGCGAATACCCTGGTCTGAACTCTATCTCGAGTCCTCTAAGGACCACAAGATGCTATGGATGAGCTATCCGCTCTTGATCTTCTACCAATAAATGCTATTGTTTGCTCAGCTGGTGGCTACTGATGGTGTGAGTAAGGCCTACTAGTCTGATCACCTGTCTCTATTCTGCTTAGCTTAGGACAAAATCTCCTGATGTGTCCTGTCTCCCCACACTGATAGCATACTGATAGCAAAGGATAGGTGCCCACATGATATTACCTATAATGAACACACATGTCTACCCTCTGATCTTATCTCGTGCCCTGAGTCTGTCCTTGAGCTGATGATCTAAATCTTGAGGGTCCTTAACCTTGAGAAGAATGTGAAAAGATGCTTGTAGGACTAGTAATGGAGGCACCACTAGATGAACAACTGCTACGACTCTCTTGGATGGAAAGCCAACATGTATACTCAAATCTCTCCTCTTTTAAAACTGGCTCCTCGATCTTCTCTCCCGTCAGTTTTTTAGCTCGAAGAGCCATCTGAATCATCTCCTTATACCCTTAATTTTTTGACAATGACATCTTTTCACGAATCTTAAAGTTTAATCCTTTCTCAAACTTAGCACACAAGCTCTTTTCATTAGCAAATTTTGGCATAAACTCAACTAACTCTCTCAGTTGAGTCTCATATTCTGTCACTATCTTACTCATCTACTTCAATCGAAAGAATTCCTGTTTCTTTTGATTGCAGTGAAATGGGTTATAATATTGATCTCTAAATTTCTGCACAAAGTTGTCCCAAATCAACTGTACAGAGGCTCTAGCTTGCACATTTGCCCACCATGTAGCTGCACTACCCTCTAATAATGACAGCTACCTGTAACTTGTATCTGTCCTCCAGCTCCATGTCATTCAGATCGCCCTCTAATTTTCTAACCATTGATTTGCTTTAGACGTATCTGTAGTGCCTCTAAAAGGCACACTTCCTAACCGTCGAACCTCTTTAATTAGTTTGAACAATTTTGGAGCCGATCTAGATGTTACCTTTAACTTGTATCTATCGAACCTCTTGACTTGGGATAACTTTGTGCGAAAATTCAGAAATCAGTACTATAATCCGTTTCACTGCAATAAGAAGAAATAGGAATTCTTTCAGCTGAAGCAGATGGGTAAGACAGTGACAGAATATGAGACTCAATTGAGAGAGTTAGTTGAGTTTGTGTCAAAATTTACCAATAAAGAAAGCTTGTTTGCCAAGTTCAAGGAAGGATTAAACTTTGAGATTCATGAGAAGATATCACTGTCAGGAAATCAAGGGTACAAGAAGATGATTCAGATGGCTCTTCGAGTTGAGAAACTGGAGAGAGAAAGAAGATCAAGGAGCCAGTTCTAGAAGAGGAGAGATTTGAGTATACAGGTTGGCTCTCTATCCAAGAAGAGTTGTAGTAGTGGTTCATCCAGTGGTGCCTCTGTTACAAGTCCTGCCAGTATTTCTTCTCATTCTCCTCAAGGTCAAGAACCCTCAAGATTAGATCATCAACTCAGGGATAGACTTAGGGCTCGAGACAAGATCAGAGGGTGGACAGGTGTGATCATTGCAGGCAATATTATGTGGGCACCTGTCTTCTACTATCAGTATGCTACCAATGTAGGGAGACCAAATACATCAAGAGATTTTATTTCAAGCTGGGCAGAATGGAGACAAGTGGCCAGACTAGTCGATCTTACTCTCACCACTACTAGCCACCAATTAAGTAGGCGGTGGCTCCTACTAGTAGAAGATCAAGAACGAACAGCTCATCTACAGCATCTTGTAGTCCTCAGAGGACTCGAGATAGAGTTCAGACCTAGGTATTCGCTTTGAGTCAAGAGCAGGCGTAGGCTAACCCATATGTGATGACTGATATGGTATCTATTTTCAACCAACCTGTATATGTGTTGATGGATCCGGGTTCTAGTAGATCATTTGTCAATACTGCTTTAGTGCCTCATGCTACTATCCCATTATCACCCCTAGATAAAGAAATAATAGTTCATACCCCTCTAGATCGAAAACTATTGAGAAAGACCATGTTTAAAGAGTGTGCTATGATTGTGAATGGAGTTGAGTTAGTAGCGAATTTAATTCCTTTGAGGATGAAGGATATTAATGTTATACTAAGGATGGATTGGTTATCCCGACATCGAGCGATAGTGGATTGGTTTTTTAAGCAAGTGGTATTCAAAGGACCTGGGGGATCAGAGATTATTTTCTCAAGTGAGCGAAATATTTTGTCTAGTAGCTTGATATGTGCGATGGAAGCTCAGAGGTTAATAAAGAAAGGGTGCAAAGGATATTTGGCACATGTTGATATTACTGTCTCTGAGTATTCAATTGATCAAGTCCCAATGGTAAGAGAATTCCCAGACATATTTCTAGATGAATTACCAGGGATGCCACTAGAAAGAAAGTTTAACTTTAGTATTAACTTAATTCCTGGTACTACCCCAATTTTGATGTCGCCTTACCGTATGGCACCAGTTGAACTCAAAGAGTTGAAGGTGCAACTTCAAGAGCTGGTTGAGAAGGGTTTTGTGAGACTGAACATGTCACCTTGAGATTTACCAGTGCTGTTTGTTAATAAGAAGGATGGGACCTTGCGATTGTGTATAGACTATCGACAGTTAAATTGGGTCACTATCTAGAATAAGTACCTACTACCTATGATTGATGACTTGTTTGATCAGTTGCAGGGAGCGAGCATGTTCTCGAAGATTGATTTGAGATCAGGGTACTATCAGCTTCGGATTAAGGATAGTGATGTAGCCAAAACAGCTTTTCGGAAAAGTTATGGTCATTATGAGTTCCTTATAATATCATTTGGGTTAACTAATGCCCCAATTGTATTCATGGATCTCGTGAATCAGGTATTCCATCCTTATCTCAATAAATTTATGATTGTCTTCATTGATGATATATTGGTTTACTCGAGGACCAAGAAGGAATATGCTCAACATCTATGGATTGTACTACAGACACTGAGAGAGAGAAGATTGTATGCCAAGTTTTTAAAATGTGAGTTTTGGCTTTGAAAAGTGGTATTTTTAGGACATGTGGTCTCAAAGGAAGGAATTTTTGTTAATCCTCACAAGGTTAAAGCTATTATACAGTGGGAGAGATCGAAGAATTTTACAGAGATTAGAAGTTTCCTAGGATTGGCAGGTTACTACAAGAAGTTTGTTGAAAGTTTTTCTTTGATAACTGCTCCATTGACATACTTAACGAGAAAGGATGTTAAGTTTGAATGGGATGAGAAATGTGAGCAGAGCTTTCAGGAGTTGAAGAGTCATCTCACCTCAACTCTAGTGTTGATACTACCTATTCTTGGAGAGGAATATATGATCTGGGTTGTACTTTGATACAGAATAGAAAGGTAATTGCCTATGCTTCCAAGCAGCTCAAGAAGCATGAGGAGAATTACCCGACCCATGATTTAGAGTTGGTTGCAGTAGTCTTTGCTTTGAAGATTTGGAGACATTATTTGTATGGAGAGAGGTGTCAGATCTTCACCAAACACCAGAGTCTGAAGTATCTGCTCACTCAAAAGGAATTGAACCTGAGACAGAGAAGATGACTTGAGCTAATTAAGGATTATGATCTAGTGATTGACTATCACCCAGGGAAAGCTAATGTGATGGCAGATGCCTTAAGTAGAAAATCTTTTGTAACAGTGGCATATGTTCGATAAGTATACCTTCTATTGTTATTAGAATTGAAAAGTCTGTGAGTGACATTAGAGTGCTGTCAAAATAACTCGATGTTAGTCAACTTTATTGTGAGACTGACTCTATGAGATCAGATAAAAGAGAGGCAGATACGAGATCCAGAGTTAATGGAAGTTTGCCAAAGAATTATGGATAGTAATGTTGGAGACTTCTATATCTCCCAGTATAGAATTCTTGAAGGTTCTATGGCCTAAAACATGCATTAATGTAAGTTTTTCAACAATCAAACCCTAGGTTTCAAACATGGAAATCAATGGTTTTCAAGTAAAATTACCTTAGGGCTATTTGGAGACAAGTTGAAA
>JAVXUL010089015.1:0-23231 GCA_035590515.1 Trichilia minutiflora | reverse complement strand
TTCTTCATTTTGATTCTTGATCTTGATCTTCCACTTTTCTTTGGTCATCCATTTTGTTATCATCAAAAGTAAGAGCCGTGATAAACATGTCAACAATCTCCCCCTTTTTGATGATAACAAAATGATGAATACGTATACACTCCCCCTATCACTTTCAAGAAAAATAACACAAGGCGCAAAAAATATACTCAACTATAATTAAGTACAAAAATGATTGAATTTACATAGATGTCCACAATAATAATAAAAGAAACATAGAAAATATTTGAATTTCATAGTTAATTAAGTAATGCATCAAGTTCAAACAACATCAAGCACAATTATGAAATTCAAAAGACCATCACATCCGTTTGAATACAATAAAATGAAGATGTGCAATTGCATATGCATCAATATCTCCCTCTTTAGCATCATCAAAAGAAAGCCAACAAGCAAAACAAAACAAAAAATCAAATGTGCAAGGACTCAACAATCAAAATATGCAATGAAGATGATCAAGGATGTCCTCAAGAGACGAGTCCACCCGAGCTTGAGAAGTTCGAATCTGCCCTTGGAAATCAACAAAAGAACTATCCATATGGTTAAGTCGACTCTCAAAACTGTCAAAACAAGAGCTAAAGTGATCAAGCTGACAGTCTATACCATCAAAGCGGGCTCTCATACAAGTGTCGAGCCTATCAATTTGATCCTGTAGAGCCTGAACAAATACCTAATCAGAAAAAGAAGAGGATGGAGCAGGTGGAACTATAGAAGGGGCTGGAGTGGTTTGGGAATCAAGAGGAGGAGGAACCTAGGATAGAGTATACTGAGAGAAGGTTCTGCAAGCCGGCTGAGACCAAGAAGTAGAAGACTTGCAAATGCAAGTCCCATCATCTCTCCTCTAAAGCCCTATCCTACCCAAAGACATCTCATCAAAATGCTCTAAAGAAGTAATATCGATGTTCTCCTCCCCATCTAAAGGCACCGTAAAATATCTAAAAACCAGAGTTACAATCTGACAATAGGAGAGAAGGGCAGTCTTATACATGGCCACCCGATGGATCAACTCTAGGATGATATAGCAGAGGTTGATAGGTGTGTGAGTCATGAGGCTGTGGAGGAGATATTCCTCTATGTAGCTAACATGAGCGGAATGCCCACCCTTGGGCAAAATCGCTATGGCAATGAGGTGTTGGAAAACTTTGCACTTAATAGATAAAGTGATGTTCTGATGTGTGTATCCCTCAGTAGGTGCTAAGTCGCTATCCCCTATAATGGCATATAAATTATGGGTGGTCATCCCACACAATCTAGCTTAGTCTACGATATAAAATCCCTTCAAACCATCATTTAAAATCCCAGCAATCTCACTAAATGTCTCTCTATTTAGAACAATATTAACACTCTTAACCCGAGTCACCAATATATGGTCACTAACTTTGACCTCTAAGTTATTATAAAATACCTCATCAATTGGGGATAAATGGGTTCATTAAGAGTTAACAAATTATCCCAATGTTGAAATCAAAATAATTCCTCTAATCCAAAGATTCTAACTACCCACGTATCAATGACCCGACCCGAATTTACTTGTCTTTTTGCAAAGTTCTTAACAAATTTCGCAACAAAGGCCTTAGAGGGAAAGATATGCTCATCATACCTTGCTTTTGAACGACATTCTCGTTCCCCATAATGGACTTCACGGGTGATGTCATGAACGATTCTTTTTCATTCTTTTTCCTTTTTCACTCATAATGATAGTAAAGAATGTGATGAAGATTTTGGATAGAGAGAGAAAGAGGAAAATGTGTATAAATAATAAGAAAGAGTGTTTAGGATGTAAGGGTAGTGAGAGAGAGGGAAGAGAGATTCGATCAAATGAGTAAAGAGCGAAAGAACAGTGAGCAAATAACGAAGGTCGAACGTTTAATATATAGCTCTGATGATTCGGTCGAATGAAGGGCAAAATTCATTTGATCGAACTATAATTCATTCGAATAAATTGATATTTCGTTTAATCGAATCTGTGTTCGATAAAAATTTCAAGAGGCAAACAAAACTTTGTTCAAACGAAAACTGGGTTTCGTTCGATCGAACAAGAGCAAAAACGAATTTCAGAGAGCTGCTAAAGATTCGTTCCAATGACCTATGCGGTTTGTTCGATCGAATATAAAAAGATAGCAAATTTTAACAGATTTTGAAGCACGCATTATCATGATAGGTCCCGAAACTTAATGTATAATTAATGAAAAACACAATAATATAATGATTATATGTCTTTGAGTTTTAAGAATCAACCAAATGCCATAAATTATGCATAAAATAAATGAAAATCTAACATGGTAAAGTGACATTATTTCCAAAATTATCACAACATGCTCATTAAGCAATCCGTCAATCAATTAATCAAGTGAATTTAAAAGAAAACAAAGATGACATCAATCAAGGAAAGCAATTTGTGAGTAAAATCAATGAGGAATCTCCAAAATCCCTAATTTTTGCCTTAAGGAGCAAAATCTATCCTCACTTAGGGGTTTTGTGAAAATGTCCGTAATTTATTTTTTTGTAAAGACAAATTCAATGGCTATATCTCCTTTAAGAACATGGTCTCTAAGAAAGTGATATCTAATCTCAATATGTTTTGCTCTAGAGTGACACACGGGATTCTTAGACAAGTTTATGGCGTTAGTATTGTGACACAAGATGGATGGATGGTCTATATACACTCTATAGTCCTTAAATGTGTGTTGCATCCAAAGAGTTTGGGCACAACAACTTTCGGAGGCAATATACTCAGCTTCAATCGTGAAAATTACAACCGAGTTTTATTTCTTACTAAACCAAGAAACTAAAGAGTGTCTTAGAAAGTGACATGTACCGGTGGTACTTTTTCTATCAACTTTGCATCTGGCAAAGTTGGCATCCGAATAATTTATCAAGTCAAAATGTTTCCCCATAGGATTCCATAAACCTAAATTTATCATGGCTCTTAGATATTTGAAAATTCTTTTAATTACACTCAAATGTGACTCCTTTGTACATGATTGAAATCTAACACATACACAAACAGCTACATAATGTCCGGTCTACTAATGGTAAGGTAAAAGAGATATCCAATCATACCTCTATACCTTTTTGTGTCTAATTCTTTACCATTCTCATCCTTGTCTAGCTTTAGAGAAATACTCATGGGAGTTGCAACAACTTTGGATGATTCCATCTTGAACCTCTTGAGAAGGTCCTTGATATACTTGGATTGGTTGATAAAAATTCCATCCTTCATTTGCTTAATTTGCAATCTCAAGAAGAATTTTAGCTCCCATCATGCTCATCTCAAATTCCTTACTCATATTCTTAGAGAATTCTTCACACACAGAAATGTTAGTAAATCCAAAAATAATGTCATCTACATAGATTTAAACAATCAAAAAGTCATAATTTTCATGCTTAAAGAACAATGCTGTGTAAACCTTGCCTATATTAAATCCATTATCTATAAGAAATTTGCTTAACCTTTCATACCACGCTCTAAGGGCTTATTTTAAATCATATAAAGCTTTTGTCAATTTATAAACATGATTTGAGAAATTATGATTTTCAAAACCGGGAGGTTGTTCAACATAGACTTCCTTCATTAAGAAATCATTTAAAAACGCACTTTTTACATCCATTTGATAAAGCACAAAATCTTTATGACATACAAAGGTAAGAAATATCCTTATGGATTCAAGTATAGCTACAAGAGCAAAAATTTCGTTGAAATCAATTCCTTCTTGTTGGTTATACCCTTAAGCCACTAATCTAGCCTTATTTTTTACAACCAACCCGGACTCATCCATTTTATTTCTAAAAACCCATTTTGTTCCAATTATATTTTGATGATCCGATCTAGGAACTAATTCCCACACTTTATTTCTCTCAAATTGAGTTAACTCTTCTTGCATTGTCAAAATTCAATATTCATCCTTTTCGGCTTCAAGAAAAGTTTTAGGTTCAATTTGATATATGAATGCAATATTACTATAAATATTCCTAATGCTAGATCTAGTCATGATGCCATGTGAAGGACTCCCTAAAATTAAATCCTTAGGGTGAGATTTTGTAAACCTCCACTCCTTGGGGAGTGATTGATCATTTACATCTTCTTCTTTAGCAATGCTTTCCTCTTCTTTTAAGGAAGTGTCTTGCATATTCTTTGTTGAATCCTCAAGTTGCATGTTTTTCAAATTATCTACAATATCATCATCACACACAACTTTCTCCAAAAAGAAAGGATTAGATTCATTAAAAGTGACATGCATGGATTCCTCAACAACTAGGGTTCTTTTATTAAAAGCTCTATAAGCTTTGCTAGTTAGAGAATAACCAAAAAAATTCCAACATCGGATTTTGAATCAAATTTATCTAAATTATCTTTTGTGTTTAAAATAAAGCATTTTGATCCAAAAACTTTAAAATAACTAATATTGGGTTTTCTACCATGCCAAAGCTCATAAGGGTTTTTGTTTAAATTAGGTATAATTAAGATTCTATTTAAAATATAACAAGAAGTATTAACGGTTTTGACCCAAAAATAATGTGGAAGAGAAAACTCATTTAGCATAGTCCTAATCGTTTCTTAAATAGACCTATTTTTCCTTTCTACAATACTATTTTGTTGAGGAGTCTTAGGACATGAAAATTGATGCTCAATGTCATGATCATCACAAAACTTTTCAAATAGAAGGTTTTCAAACTTACCACTATGATCACTTCTAATGCATGCTATGGTGATGCCTTTTCATTTTGAATTTTTCTTGAAAACTTTGAAAATGAATGAATGATTTCATCATTGGTTGCTGAAAACAACACCCAAGTGTATCTAGAAAAATCATTAACAATAACAAATGCATAATACTTGCCTCCTAGACTTGCGATTCTTGAAGGACCAAATAGGTCAATATACAACAATTGTATAGGTCTAGAAGTTGAAATTTGGGTTTTTGCTTTAAAAGAATATTTCACTTGTTTCTCAAATTGATAAGTATCACAAACTTTATCTTTTTCAATTTTAACATTAGGAATCCCATTCACTAAATTCTTTTTGGAAATCTTGGAAATCAAATCCATGCTTATATGACCAAGTCTTCTATATCATAGCCAACTATTTTCATGCAATGCAAAAAAATAATTTTCATTAAATGATGCATAATCGAGATCGATAGTGTACACATTTTCATTTCTTTTTCCAACAAAAACAACTTCATCATTTGTGGCATCTTTAATCATACAATTTGAACTATCAAACACCACAACATATCCCTTATCATAAAGTTGGTTTATGCTAAGTAAATTATGCTTTAAATTACAAACCAACAAGACATTTTCTATAACGGTTGAGTGAGTGTTACCAACAGTCCTGGAGCCAAGTATCTTTCCTCTAACATTATCTCTAAAGGTCACATGTCCTCCATTTTTGATCTTAGCAAAACTTGAGAGGATCGTCATATTTCCCGTCATGTGTTTTGAGCAACCGTTATCGAGGAACCACTTCTTGCTCCTTGCCACCTACAATCACAAATTAGTTTTTGATTTTAGGTATCCAAATACTCTTAGATCCTTTGGGGTTAGCTTTGGTTCCTTTAAGAACCCACACCATGTTAATGCCAAACATATTTTTCTTGATAGGATACCTATTGCTAGTGTGTCCATATATGCAACAATAGTGACAAGTGGCATTTACTTCCACTTTTGGAGATGGTTTCATAAAATAATTCTTGTAAAGCTTTTGTTTATATAAAGATGATATCCTATGCTACACTTGTCAAATACACACCTTTGTGATCCCAAAAGAGTGTCTAAATTCTTTTGTCATTTAGTGAATTTCAAAACAATTTCATTTAAATCCTTAGACTACTTTTTGAGATTATCAATTTCAATAAAATGAAATTCCTTTTCCTTTTCAAGCTTGGTTTTTATTTCATTTAGAGAAGAAATTTTATTTAAAAAGGAATTTACTTGCTTATTTAAAGTCTTATTCTTAATGAGCAATTTTTCGAAAGATGTCTAGCAACTCATTATAATCATAAGTTGAGTAGGGGGATTTTACCTCATCTTCATCCTCAAGAGCCATGAAGCACATGTTGGCCACTTCATTTTTGACTTCCTTATCCGAGGAGCTATCTCATCATTGTCTCAAGTGGCAGCCATTGCTTTCTTTCCTTTCTTCTTGAATTTTTAAAGCATAAAGTCATATTCTACGAATGATAAAGCCTGGGTACATCAAAGCGGATTATCCACCCTAGCACCATCATTTTGATAGTCTTTGAGATTTTTTCTACCATATCCCTTTTTGAACTTCAAAAATTTCTTAAACTTTCTTGCCATAAGAGTTATGTCTTCGTCCTCCTTCTCATTACTATCTTCATCACTATCATGCATGGAGGCCTTAAAAGCTATGCTCTTTTTCTTATTATCTTCATCATCCTTATCGTCCAAGATTTTGTCCTCATAGTTCATAAAAGATCCGATTAGATCATCAAGAGGAAGCATATTGAGATATTTTGCTTCTTCAAATCTTAGCTGTTCATTCATTTGGCAAAGATCTTAGGATTTTCTTCACAAAATCACTATTTATGAATTTCTTCCCAAAAGCTTTTAGAGAGTTCAAAATATTCGTAAACCTTGTGTACATTCTATAGATGGATTCTTGAGGCTCCATTTTGAATAGCTCGTATTATCGTGTAAGCCGACTAATCTTTGACTCTTTGACTTGATTTGTTCATTCATAGACAATTTCAAGGGCATGCCAAATGTTGTAAGAACTCTTACATGTGAAAATACGATAAAACTCTTTTTTGTCTATGGCACAATAAAAGGCATTTATGGCCTTTGTATTTAGTGAGATTTTCTTCAAGTCACTCTCATTCCATTCATCTTTCGATTCGGGAATATTTTCTCCTCTATCATTTCTTGTCATTGGTGTACATGGACCAACACTAACTACCCTCTATAGCTCATAGTCTGTGACTTGCAAAAAGATCTTCATTCTTACCTTCCAATAGGCGTAGTCATTTCCGTCGAAGAATGAGGGTCTAATGGTTGATTGTCCCTCAATGTTTTTGGTAGTTGTAATGGATCTTCTCTAAGATAATTAAGTCCTTTCAAGAGAACTCGCTCTGATACCAAATAAAATCTTGTTAAAGCAACCCAAGAGGGGGGGTGAATTGGGTTTCAAAAATTTCTTCCCAAAAAATAACCTTGATCTTATAATAATCCAACAACCATAAAAAAAATACACCAATAAAGAGTTATGAGTGAGAGAAAAATGTAGAGCACGAATTTATTGTGGTTCAGCTAACTCTAAGCCTACATCCACTTTCTTCAAGCACCACTTAAAGATTTTCATTAATCACGCCTTATGAACCAAGGCTTTAACTTTTATAATATGAAGATTTTGCGGGCTCACCTCTAAACCTTACAAATAAATCACTGCTCCAAATGATATACAACCAAAATCACAAGTGAGAGGATCCCTTTCAATTACTTTAAATACACAAGAAAAGATGAATATAAGATTTACAACAAATTCTCTAACCCTTCCCAAAAGAATACTGAGAAGAAATGAGTTGTGAGAGCTAGGGTTTTGAGATAAAGCCTAAAGATATGAAAGATTAAGCTCAAATAAGTGTTTTTACTCTTTAAGTCAATATAACAGTGATTCAAAACGTCCAAGAAGACTTCCAAAAGTAAATGAGAGGACTATTTATAGTTTTAGAAAAAATATGATAGTTGGACAAAAAAAATAGCCGTTATTTTTCAAATCTGCGATGATTCGATAGATCAAAAGGGTAGGTTCGTTCGATCGAATAGGCTCTGAGGTCACGGTTATAAACTGCCTTCAATTTGTTCAAACGAGATGTACACTTCGTTTGATCGAATTGGTTATTTCGTTCGAACAACACTCATACTTGGTTCGATTGACAAAAATTGAATCTTCTATTTTAAAAATGGCAGTGACTTTGTTCGAACGAATAAACCTATTTGTTTGATCGATAAAAATCAAGTCTCCTATTTTTCAGAAAACACAATTCGTTCGATCAAAACTTGTTATTCATTTGATCGAATTTTACTATTTATTCGACCAAACCTTCCTATTCGTTCAACCAATAAAAACTGAACCCCCTATATTTTGAAGAGCAAATGATTCATTCGAACGAATATTCATATTCGTTCGATCGACAAAACTTGACTCCCTTGTGTTCTAAAGGACAAACATTTCGTTCAAACAAATTACCCTGTTTGTTCGATCGAATCCTTGAATTCTTGAAAATATAAAGCTTTTTGGTTCAAGACTTTTTGGTTTTAACAAGAGGGGAGTTTTTAAGACACTTTTAAAAAATGTTCCATAAAATATTCTAAAATCATGAAGCCTTTTTGTGAAAGATATTTTAAGAGCATATTTTGAGAATTCTTCGTTTTGATTCTTGATATTGATCTTCCACTTTTCTTTGGTCATCTATTTTATTATCATCAAAAGTAAAAGCCGTGATAAACATTTCAACAGCTTGAAAATAATGCCACCCTAGATTCTTCTCGGGGTTCCTCTTGAGAATAAATAAATACTTTATTTCTTCTAAGAAGAATAAGGAGTCAGATATTTGGCTCCATAACATATACAGACCTGATAATGTTCTCCAGCTATTCAAATTAAGTTGATAGGGTGCTATCCTAAACAAGGCAAAATATTGGAAAAATACCCTTACAAAGGTAATATAACCTTTAAGTATAACAACTCTTTGTTAAAGGCAATTTCACCCTCAGGAGGACTACTGGGTTTTTCATTAGCCTCAGAGGCTCGGAGATAAATATTCTTGGGTATTCCAAAACAAGATGTATAGGCTTTCAGGTCGATTTCTAAAATTATGGACATGAACCAATCATGTTCGTATAGGGATCTGGCCTCTGAAATCGACGATGGGTTAGCCACCAATGCCAAATCCTTCCCTGAGTTATCTCCCCCAGGTGTAGCTTTGGGTGTAGAAAAAGAAGAGTTGAAAACAGAAACCATTTCTGTCCAGAAACATAGGGAATGAATTAATGAGGCTGTTGTGGGATCATCAACATCTCAGAGACATCATCTAAAATCATTGAAACTTAACACTCAGGACTAAAAACAGGCTAAGATTTGTTTCTACCCTATAATCATTTCTTGTCTGGAATAATTATTCTACTCATCTACGACTCCTAAATGATATTTACTTCTAACAATCACATATACATTTTTTTTTTCATTTTACATTATTGTAAAAGTGCAGGAACATCATAGAATAAAGAATAAACAAGCAAGTTCTATATATTGAAACTCACCAAATATTATGAGAAGGAAATCAATGATGAAACTCGAAGAGAGAATGATTGAAATTTGAGTAACGAGGATTGCTGAGGAACCTTGAGATAATTCTTCGTTGCAGAAAAAGGAGAAGAAAAGAAAATCAAGAGAAAAAGCTACTATATTTATAGAGAGGTCAATGAAAGATGTGCAGATAGGAAAACCCTAATCACAAACCAAATCTGATAGACAAGGGCTTGCCATATCACTAAGTTCATAAAGCACGAAAAGTTACATCTTTTCAAATTTCGAATCAGTAGGACCCACCTCATCAAATGGATTGATAGGGTCCTTACAATTCGGTCTTTTCAGTCGGAGCCTCGAATAGGGAGTTGCCATGTGAAATGATGGTTACGTCTTTCAGAGTAATTTCAAAAGGGGACAACATAAGAAAGGGTGCATTTAATGTGACAGTTGTGTAGTAAATTCTTTAAGTTTTTAATTAAAAACTGAGAGGTTTGATGTTTGGATAATTTACAGAAAGTCTAGTCTAAAGGCCTAGGCCAATTGATTTAGAGGTACTTATTTTCCAAGACCAGGTTATAGTGATGTCATCATCCGAGACCTTAGTTCTCTGGATTAGTCCAAAGGCTTAAGCACATTGTTTGGAGAGGTTCATTTGAGACCTAAGACTTCTCGAATAGTTTAGGGATCCAGACATACCAATATCCGAGACCTGGGACTTCTCGGCTCTTCATTGTCTAAGACCTTAGATGTCCTAACATAGACTATTCGACCCCATCAATCCTCCATAATATTCACTTATACACGTGCATAAGTACAGTCCTCATGACATCCATGCACCGTGATTCACGTAACGAACTTTCGGAAGAAACCAATAAGGGAATGGCACGTATATACGGTTATGCCTGCTAATGATTAAAAGGTAATAGATTCCGAGAATAAAGGAGAGATTCGTTTCATTCATTGGTAACGAATATTCTAATTTTTATACAACAAACACACGTATACTCTCTCTCAGTTTTTCCAGGCATCATCTCTCTCTCTATTTCTTTCAAATCTCATATACAAGCAAAACCCTTATTAACTTAAGAATCGGAGAGTTTTTATCGGAACATCAACTTTTACCTCTAAAAATTTTCTTGTTTTGCAAAGAAAGATTTATAAAAATTCACCGTGATAAAGAAAGAAGAAGCTAGTGCAAGAGATCATAGAAGAAGAATCAATTTATCTTGCATCAACATGAATATTTATATCAATATATGCATTCATCAATATATCTATCATACATTTAAAATCTATCTATCTATCTATATAGTAGGATTGTATATATGTATTTTTGGTACATATATTTTATAAAAAAAATAAAAAACATTTAAAAGTCAGTTGATTTTAAAAAAATTTAATTATAGTAGAATTATATATTTGATGGATGAAAAATTAATAAATTTATTTATTTTGTAAAATATGATAATAAATTTTATTTAAAGATAAATAAATATTATTGGATAAATAACAATAAAGATAAATGCAAAAGGCAAAAAGTATAAAAATGAACTCCATATTTAAATGAATCTAGATAATTTTTATAATTTTAATCAGAAAATAAAGTTTTAATCAATTTAAAATAAAATAAAAAATGAATTAATTTTTTTTTACTTTCAACTGAACTAATTCAAATACCAATAAAAAAGTATAGGTGCAAAATAGAGAA
This sequence comes from Trichilia minutiflora, assembly GCA_035590515.1. Taxonomy (NCBI): domain Eukaryota; kingdom Viridiplantae; phylum Streptophyta; class Magnoliopsida; order Sapindales; family Meliaceae; genus Trichilia; species Trichilia minutiflora. The sequence continues at coordinate 12,207 of JAVXUL010089015.1, read as the reverse complement.
ATTATCGATTGCACATTTGCACAAGTGGCTCTTATGGAGTAATCGTTGCTAGCACCTCTAATTCTGTTTGTAGTTAAATTTTTTAAACTGGGTTTAGTAAGAAAGAAGGATAAACAAGTTGGGTCCGATGTCACAAGAAGTGGGCTAATCCTCATAAAGAGACCATTTTTTAGCCCATACAGAATTTTGAGTGTCGAAGTACTCCTTTTCATCATCCGATCAAGCCCTTTCCCAGCTTCATTGTGCTGTCTTGTTGTTTCCTACTAAAACGCTTTATCACCTGGCTGGTATACATAATTTATAAAATAGTAAATGATTTCTTTTTCCAATATCAAAATGTCTTTAATTTATTTGTTTAGTGTTTTTGATTGTAATTGGTTCAAATAATTATGAATTGTATATAGAATTTAGAATTTATATTTAGAATGTATTGAATATTAAAGTATTACGACGGCATAATTGTTGCAATTTTATATTTATTAAAATAAAAATTAAAAGTATTAAATATTAATTAAAAATAAATATGAGTACCCTTTATATAACTTTAATTTCAAAATTAAGTAAAAAAAAAAAACTATATTAAACATGCCCTTAATCATCCCATAAAAGAAAATAGCCGTCTCTAAATTATATTAAGTAATAATTAAAATTAAAATGTACTTAAGTTAAGATCATGATGTGTTTAAACATGGACATAAACGTAAAATAAAGAAATGTTAAGAAAGTTTTGACTCTCACATTTCATGCACTTAATTGATAATATATATTTTTTAAAAAAATTTTATAAATCTACGTTATTAACTGTAAAAATATTTAATTTTGTTTTTCATTGCAAAGTCGAAATTAAACACTAGGACTTTTGTGTTCTTCATTTAATTTTGATATTGTACTACTGTAATTAATTGATTATCACAATATCCTATCCTTTTAATCAACCATGCTTGAATCTTGACCGATTCATTCTCAACTACTTCAGTGAAAAAATGAAAATTGTACCGCAAAAGATAATTTTAAAATAACCCATTATTATCATGATCAATTCTTTTGATACATAAATATATAGTTGATGTGGCTAATTTTGTCCTTTTAATCAACCATGCTTGAATCTTGATAGAGTCATTCTCAACTACTTTAGTGGAAAAATGAAAATTGTACCCAAAAAGATAATTTTAAAATAATCCGTTATTATAATGATCAATTCTTTTGGTAAATAAATATATAATTGGTGTGACTAATTTTGTCCTTTTAATCAACCATGCTTGAATGTTGATCGAGTCATTCTCAACTACTTAACTGAAAAAATAAAAATTGTACCCAAAAGGATAATTTTAAAATAATCCGTTATTATAATGATTAATTTTTTTGGTAAATAAATGTATAATTGATGTGGCTCATTTTGTCTCACATAAAATTTTTCTTGAAATAAACCCCTAAATTGTGATTTGATTTGTATATTTTAAAACTAAAATAAAAAATAATACTAATTATATTTTTTTTATTTTTTAAATAAAAAACTTCTACTTTTAATCATTATCGATATTTAATTATTATCAAAATATCTAATTAAATATAAAATTAATATATTTTAAAAAAATAAGATTTTATGAATTATCTTATAATTATTTTATATTATAAAATACGTATATAAAAATTATATATAATAATATTTGATATAAGATAAAATCCTGTTACGACGTTCTAAACACTTCACAAAGAGACAGCTGTGATGAAAATCAAACCTACCTAGTAAATTGGAGGTCCCAAGTACAATTGAATGTTATTTTGTTGAGTCAGTTGTCTCATGTAAATTGTAGCTAGAGCTGTCAAATGGGTCGGGTCGGATTTAATCGGTCCGGACTGTTTCGGCTTAAGTATTTAAACGGATTGGGTCGGGTTGGTCCGTTTAATAAACGGATTGATATTCTCAACCCTAATCCAACCCGTCGGGCTACCGGGTTAAACGGGCCAGTCCGTTTATATTAAATAAATAAATTAATTAATTAAATAAATAAATAATAAATAATTATAATTTTTTAAAAAATTTAAAAAATTAATAAAAAAATAAAAACACTATAAATATATAACAACAAATATTTTTAATTTAATTTTTTAAAATTAAAATATTATTATTATAAATATATAATAAATATTTAATTAAAAAAATATTTTTAAATATTTAATTATTATAATCGGGCCGGCCCGTTTAATCCGCGGGTTAAACGGGTTTGAGCCCTTTTATCCGCGGGTTAAACGGGCCGACCCGTTTAACCCGCGGGCCAAAAATCATTGACCCTAACCCTCTTATTTTACGGGTTAAACGGGCCGACCCGTCGGGCCAAACCCGTTTTGACAGCTCTACCGATAGTTATTTACAAAACGGTTATACAAAATATATCAACAAGGGTTGATTAGTAGAAATTGCGGATAATAATTACAAGTCTCGACAGGTGTTGGACCCTCCAGCAGCCTGCTTAAAACTCACAATTCATCGTAAAGGCTTTCCCTATGCAAAGAAGATTTGGGTTGATTTTCCAGGAGATACCTTGTAGCTAATGATGCATGTAGTGCTGCACCATATGGAAGTACATCTTCATTCACAGTGAAATAAGGCGAATGCCCGGATTCAAACTTTCCCTTAGTTTGGTCATTCATACCAAGGTAGTAAAAGTATCCGGGAATTGCCTCTGCAAAAAAGGAGAAGTCTTCTGTACCCATCATCGGCTTATTTTCTATGAGATTCTCTGTGCCTAACATGTCCGATGCAACTTTCCAGAAGAAACCATGCAAATCTTTGTTGTTTAAAGTCACGGGGCAAAAGGGCTTATCACGGAACAGGACTGTGGCATTGCACCTCTGTACACCAGCTTGTTTCTGGATAACCTGTCACTTGGATTGAATATAATGGCATTAATAATTTGGACAAGTTGGTGTTGGTGATTCTGATTCTGGCCGATATAACCAAGGCAACAGAAAAGACTAAATATAGAGTAAAGACAACTTCAGTCTTTCCATTTTTAAGTATTCCTAAAATAACAAGAATAAAGGGGATTAGATTAGCAACGGTTAACAAGTATACCTCTTCTATTCTTTGCTTGAGCTGAATGAAGCTTTGTTTGGAAAATGTCCGAAATGTGCCACCAATTGTAACAGAATCTGGAATAACATTGAAGGCACTGCCACCTTGGAATTTTGAAATGGTAACTACCTGCGAGATTGTGTTTTTATATTGGTAACACTAATGGAAGACACTGTCATGTGCAAGACATTTCACAAAACATATTATATAATTTCCTCTTACTATACAAATGATAGAACCTTGCATGGAGAAGAATATAGTTTATTTATTTTTCAATTTGAAAGGAAACATCATTCTGCCTGGAACTTTTACCAGAAAATTGAAACTCAAAGATAAAAGCAGAAGAAGATGTTCAAACAATGCCAAATACGAAATGATTATCAAGAAAATAATTAAAAGAAACAGGTATGGCAGATACCAAAACTTTAAAATAATAACTTTTGGATGCCATGGAATGGCCTCAAACATGAGGACAAAAGCACAGAAATAAGTCTGGTGGTACTAAAATTCCCAATTCAACTACCAAAGAAATAGCAAAAGATCAAGCAAATAGAAAATGTCCTCAAACAGTTATATTTCACTTTACCAATTCAAGATTTTTCTACCAACACCAATAATGGATGACAAAACCATTAAGAAAGAGAGATGAGGACCATAAAGATGCAAGATATCGGATAATAGAAAGGGGGGATCAAGACTTGACATGAGGCTAAAACAGATATAAGGCATACACCGTTCAATTTGATACTTCAATCGAAAAAGGCTAAAAGCATTCAATGTGCTTTCCCTCTGTGTGTGTGTGTGTTTGGAGGGGTGGGGGAATCAGCCTCACTTGAATGTTTTATGGACTACCTGTGAATCCAAGGGATCAGCCTCACGTGAAACAAGATGTTGTAAACTGACAATCACATTAGAGGCTGCTAAGATTGGGTCAATAGCATGTTGTGGAATAGCAGCATGACCCCCTTTTCCACTAATTACTGCCTCAAAGGAAGCACTTGCAGCCAAAATAGGACCAGGCTTCGAGGCCACTGTACCAATTGATAAACGTGAAGAGACATGAAGTCCAAAGATTGCTTCAACATCCTCCAGTACTCCAGCATCTAACATTTTCTTTGCTCCACCAGTTACTTCCTCAGCTGGTTGGAAAACAAGCACAACTGTTCCCTATCCATTCAAGAATGGGAAATAGAGAGTAGAATTAAGCAACAGATGAGAATCCAACATTCATAGCATATTTGGCAGTTTATAGTCGCAAGCAGTTTCCAATCCCACATCAAGCAGCACGGGCAGAGCAAGGAAAGCAACAGTAGCAGTACTAAAATAAAAGAATTTGACAAATGTATATAATTCATTATATAATTTCCATTTCAGTTCTGCTAAACATGGCATTCTCTAACTATACAACTAAATTAGCATTCATCCAATGATTTTTAATTCCATTTGTTATTTAAAATATCAGTTGAAAATCTCTTTGACAGCATCAACTCTCTTTGCCTATGTGGTTCTACCTATATTTGGCAGTAGATCTTTGGCAGCATCAACACTCTCTATCTATGTGGTTATACCTATATTTAGAAGTAGATCTTACTCTTAAGAATTTTACAGATAGTAGTTTTATTTATTTTGTGAAATAATAAGGACTATAAGATCTCAGAAGGTCATAATATAACTGCATAGTGTGCCCTCAACAATCTTCTTCTTTTGATTATGGTATTGAAACTATTTATTTTTTTCCCAATTGCAATATTTCTCTGTTTTGTCCACTCATTACCAGCACATTTTTGTTTTACTTCTGCTCATAAGAATCAACCTTCCCACTTCCTCCCTTCTCCTTTCCTCCTACCAACATAGAGTTAACTTCCACAAACCATAAACAAGTACCCGCACCGCCACATGATTTAAACAGGGGACATCCAAGTAATTCAGGAAATTAAATCAGATTAAATCAGACTTCTGCATATGAGAATATCAAATCTGTTTCTTACAACTTCTAAATGGGAATATCGCTATGCAACATGCAGTAAAGTAATTCCATATAGACAAATGTCGAAATCCTATAACAAAAGAAATCCATAAATCAAAAGCACTAAACATAGATTGACAGACAACTGGTTTATATATAACAGGAATTAATGTTTCACGAGGATAAGCGAATTCAATAAAGCCAAAAGAGAGAGAAAGAACCTGAATTTGGTGGCGAAGCTCTTGGAGCATCTTTGCAGCACCAAGAAGCATGGCAACATGTGCATCGTGACCACAGGCATGCATTTTACCAGGAACCTTGCTCTTATGTTCCCACTCTACACCTTCCTGTTTCAGTTAAAAGTCAATGACCCCAGTACTCCTCAACAATTCCCTCTCACTACAAATAGCAACACTTCCATTTGTATCACCACAAAAATCCAACACAATAAGTAACCAATAGCAATTCATGAAGATACCAATAACAACAACTTATAAGTATAATGGAAACAATTACAAACCTCAACGGCTAAAGCATCCATATCCGCTCTTAATGCAACAAAAGGGGGCTGACCAGTCCCAATATAACCAACAATACCGGTAACGGCAATAGGGTATTTGTAAAGGATGCCCATCTGATAAAGCTCAGCCCTGATAATTTTACTGGTCTCAAATTCCTCAAAACCAAGTTCTGGGTTCTCATGTATTTTCCTTCTAATATTGACCATCCAATCATAGACCTCAAACTTTTTAGCGAAGTCAAGGAACTTAACAGGGATCTGAGCCAGATTTTCGGGGCTTATGGAAATATTTGAGGAGATGGATGCTGCTGCTGGCATAAGCAAGCAGAGAGAGACAAGCAAAGAGAAAAACCGGGAGAAACTCATGAGTTTGGTGTTGGATGAGATTTCGGGAAATTTTGACGTCGAAGACTGAAGGTGCTGGGTGTGTGTGTGTGTGTTGGTTGAGGAGTACGGGAAGAAACACTACGCTGACAAATTACCTGAAAAAAATCCAAGGTGAGGGCATCACGTTGGGACGAACAAACAGCGTTGCGCTGGATTATTAAATTGTACTTTAAAGTAATATAAACTTCACGTGCACACACTTTATTTACAAAAGGAGTGGCAAATACTTTGTAGTTTTACAAAATAATAAATACTTCTTATTCTATCGATTGTAACTAAAAAAAAACATCTTAAAATTTAAAAATTATAATAAATTTTTCTTAAAATATTTTTATATTACTTTATTTTAAAAGTAAAATTATTATTACACCCTTAATAATAAATTATGTAATTATTATTATATTTTATTTTAATAAAATTATAAAATTATCTCTATCCTTTAGATATTTTTAAAATAAAATATAGCTTAAAAAATATTTATCACAACTTTTTAAAATTTCAGTAGAATAATTATATTTTCACCTTATTTATAAATTTATAAAGTATGATATTATTAATTTATAAAATATTAAAATGTATAATTATTAATAATAAATTTTATGATGATAATATAATTAATATTTTACATTACATTAATACATAAAAATTTATTTTAAAATTTATATCTTTAATATTTTATTAATATAATGAATCAAATAAAAAAATTATGCTTAGATACATGTAAATGTACCATATAGTTTTTCATTTTTTAAAATCTTCAACTAAAATTATTATTTTTTGTTGTTGTAATTCTAATTTATGAATTAATTTTATTTTTTTAAAAAAATTAAAACGAAAAAATGAATTGAAATTATGATAAAAAAATTATAAATTGCAACAAAAAACATAAGAAAAATTAAAAAAAAAAAAAAACTACACCTAAATATTTACTATGTCATAACTTTTATACGGCACTGCAACATTTCCATATGCTATACATTTTTTTCATCTATTTTAATTCTTTTGTCATAGTTTTCACTACAAAAGAATGTGTTGGAGATCATAAAATCAATGTAAAATGTATATACTATTTCTTCTTTCTTGTCAAACCAAGGGAGATTGACAATTTTCCCCCTTAACTTTTTTAAAAAACCAATCACCCCTGTCCTTAAGTTTAAAACAAAATCCCCCCTCATGTTTTCAAAAATAATAAACACCCCCCTACAAAAAACAAAAATATGTATTTTATCATTTAAATCCCTGATATTTATTATATAAGTCCTTGATTTTTATCATATAAGTCCTTAATATTTATCAAATAAACCCCTAAATCAGGGACTTAAATGATAAAATATATATTTTTATTTTTTATAGGGGGGTATTTATTATTTTTAAAAACATGAGGGGGATTTTGTTTTAAACTTAAGGACAGGGGTAATTGATTTTTTAAAAGAGTTTAGGGGGATTTTGTCAATCTCCCTTGTTATACAGTAACTAGGGGGTGAGTTTGGATTTAACGCTGGGTCCCATGCGTTGGTGAATTTCAACGGACGAAGCAGAGTTTAAGCGGTTAAAAAAAATGTAACGGACTCTTAGGCGGGGGTCCACTTTAGACATGGGCACGCAGCGTTTAGTGACTTTTGTTTGCTGGACATCTACCAATATCTTCGATCGATCCGTTACATCATTGACCACATGAGAAATTTTTATTAATAGAATTTTGTAATGGATATTTTAATATAATATAATATGTAAATACAGAATGATTTATTAGTAAGGAATCAGCTACGCCACCCTAAACTGATGTTACCCCGCAATTAAATTTTGTTACAAATAATTTTGTTGAGCTTAAAATTAATATTTTGAAATTTTAAAAATTAAAATATATTTTAATAATTTAAAATATCTCTATATAAACATTAAAATATAAACTATTTTATTAAAATTGAGATTTATATAAACGTAAAAGTATAATTAATTTAAAATTAAGAAGCTGTTTGTTTCTTTGTACTAATACTTAATTGTCAAAATTAATTTATTTAAAATAATTAAGATTGTTTAATTTTTTATTTTAATAAACTTTTTAAGATACATTTTTTAATAAAAAAAGTAAAAAATTTTGCTCTTTATGAAAATCTTTAAAATCTGAAAATTTTAAGAAATATATTTTCATAAATATCCTTAGCTAATTAACTTATTTGATTCTTTATCTGTATAAAAGTTTAACACCTATCTTTTTATTTTAAAAATAGATATTACTTTTATTAAAAAAAATTTACAGCTTAAAAGTTTGATATAACAAATAATATAATAGTTATTTTTTTATTATTTTAAATTTATCAAACTATCTTACAAATTAAAAATATATACATATTTTTATATAATATAAATAATAAAATCTTAAATTTTATTATTTATTTAAGTAGAAGATTATAACAATATGAAGGTAAAATTATTATTTTTTAAACTTTTATTTAAAAGAATAATTTAATATTTATATTTAAAAAATAAAAAGATTTTTTAAATTCAAACATTTAAATTTATTTAAAATTAAAATTTTTTAAACTTTTAATTAAACAAAAATAAAAAAGGTTGATAAACTGTTGTTATTAGAACGTATTGTAGTGCAAGTGTGTAACCCAATATTGCCGCATGTGGGTCAACGGTAAATTGGTCTCAGGGACCGCAGTATCTATACGTATAGTGTTGAGTCAGTAGATTGTTGACACGTGTCAGATTGGGCATTTAGTTCGGTTGAAGAAAGAAAGAAAAAGAGAAGCAGCATAGAGAATGTTTGTTGGGCTTTTGTCTTTTCTTTATGCTTTATCCACACGGCTAAGGCCAACCCATCATTATTAGGTGACCGTTGCACTTGCAGGTTTGGATTTTAAAGAAATACTGGCTTATGCTTGATGCCGTTAAAAAAACTAGAAAAGGAAGAAACTTGAATTTAAATTTTATGAAAGAATTTTATTTTTTAATTTTTATTATTAACCATAAAAACTCTTTTTACAATTTTTTAAAATTAAATCTATTAGAATTATATTATTATTATTATTATTATATAATTTTTTTTACTTTCATAAATTTTTATTTATTTTATGAAAATATAAGACATTTATCCCCTAAAATTATATTTATGAAAAAATATAAATTTTTTAAGGTTACAATTTAACCCCTAAAAATATAAATTTTAACTCTCCCCTATGCGATAATAATATAGTTCTGTCAATATATTATGTTAATTTATATAATTAAATTTATATATTTATCATCACTAATTAATTTTAGAGCAAACAATCTTTCGAAAGTGAAAGAAAGACGTATAGTGCAATTAAATGGAGTCTTATTTGATCAAAGTCACGGGATTAATCAAACATCTGATCAAACTTGGCTTAACAAAGAGAGAATATCAAATTTATTATTTTTATTACAATAATTTAAAATCTCGTGTTGTCAAAGAGACTGATAATTCATAGATCGGTTTGTTTAATTTACTATTTAAATGGATTATGACTAAGAAAATAGGTTTATTTAATTCGCAAGTTGATTTGATTCGATTTATTTAATTTGTAGGTTAAACGGGTTAATTCATTTAACTCGTTAACCAGTTTATTTAACTCGTTTAATTAAAAAAATTAAATCTAATTTTTCTTTTAACTTTGATATTTAGATGATGATTGATTATGTTTGGATGTTAATATGATATTGAAATTATTATTTATTAATATTGAATGGTGTTGAATTAGTATATTTTGAAATTTAAGATCATGTATTTGGACTTATAATTATTGATGAAACTTTTATTTGACTTGTTAAAATTTTTATATATCAAGTTATAATATAATTAAGTTATGTTTTATTTAGATAATAGACTTATTATTGTTATTAATATATTATATTTATTAGTATATATATATATATATTAATTTTAAACTTTTAAAGTTGGTCTATGAGTTGGTTTATTTAGACTTATTAACTCACGAATAGGGTTAGAACTAACAAAATATTAGCTTGGATAATAAATGGGTTAATTCGACTCGGATCATTTAAGACTAGTCCGCAATAAATCAAATCGAGCTAAGTTAATCCGGTCCATTTGACAACTCTACGTACAAATTTTAATTTTTTATAAGTTTTTTTTTACTCAGTTATCATTATTATATATTATTATTATTATTATTGTTGTTGTTGTTAATAGTAACAGTAATAATATTTGTATTAGTAGTATTAATACTGATGAGAGGAGGAGGTGAAGGAGGAGCGGTAAAAGGAGTAGCAGCTGCAGTAGGAGTACCAATAATAGCAAGAGGAGGAGGAGCAGCAGCTGCAGCAACCACCACCATAGTAGCAGCATTAGGAGTAGTAATATAAAATAATATTTTATATTTATAACTTAATTATATTTTTTATTAATAATTAAATAAAATAAAATTATTATTGTCGATCATGAAAAATTACTGTCAGCCACCACTCTTTGTTGGTCTTTTGTCGTTCGTTTGAGTTACTATCAATTTCACGACCGATGATTAATTTAACGATAATAATAATCATGCCATCGTGCAGAACTTTTCACGGGAATTTCGTTGATGTTAACGGTGATTTAAATGAACGATCAAAACCGAGAGACGTTGGTTGTCAGTGGCTGTTGGCAATGGATAACGGTAGCTCATAATACCGGCAATAAAGAATAATAGTTCTATAAATTATTTTTCTATAAAAATAATAATTGTGTAAATTATTTTGATTAATTAATTAATTAAACAGTAAAATAGTACAAGGTGCGTGGGTTTGCGGGTATCCTTTATACGGGCTAGGCTGCACCAGCACTACATTATGAAGGGGGAATGATAGATTCCCCCTATAAAGTAAATAAATGTCACATATTTTTTTATGGGGCATGTGACAAAATCAGAATTATCTATTATATTTTATGGATGATTTTGATTTTACCACACATTTCGTAGGGGTATATGTGATATTTATTTATTTTATAGGGGAAAATTTGGGATTCCCCACGTTATGAATTTATACAGTACACTAAGGTCTGATTTTATTGCCGTGCCGAGCGATGGATTAACGAAATTTCTCATGGGTTCACCGTATAATAAATAATCATGTCCTTTGGTATGGGGTGAACCCTTTATTCGTTAAGTCATGTTATGGTTTTATTATTTTTATTTTATCAATTGCAAGACACAAAAGAACATTATTTAAATAAATAAAATTAAACAAAATATATTATTTAATAAGTGTTATGATATTATTTATTAGGATGAAGCCTCTAAGCGATGATTTGGTACACTTGTTATAAAAGTTTTGTCTCCTCAATTTTTTAATAAAATTACTATTAAATATAACTTATCCTCTAATATATTAAAGAAAATTTGTTTTAAATAGTTTAGTGAAATAAAAATGAAAAAATTAGGAATATTTGTGAAAATTTAGAGTTTAAACAAGATTTTCTGCTCAAGATTATTGAAAAATTATTTCCACTCTCGTTAGCAAATGGTATGCATGAAGATTGTCTCTGTGTGTGTGTGTGTAACATTGCTGAGTTGATGGGTTTAATGACCAAGTAGGGTCATATTTCTTTTAATTTTATTCATCCGAGCTATACTCTTCATGAATTGCTGCTCATTGGGACCATCGTCGCAATCTATCCTTGTAAACAATGACAGCGGTAGATTCATGTCAGTATCACGCCCTACTGCTATTTTATAAGTTATTAATTTGTATACATATATCGTATTCGTGAGGTATTAATAAATTTATAATATTTTTTTGTGTTCATTCGAATACATCGTATTAAAAATTCTCAATTCGAATATGATCCATTTATTAATCGTGTCATTCATTTAATAATCGTATTATCTATTTATTAATTGTGTCATTTATTTTTTAAATAAATAATATAACACAATATGATTGGATCATTAACTTGATCCAATCTATTTAATTCATTTAATTAATCAATATATAATTTAATTTATTTATTAAATTATTTATTAAATTATTTATTTAATATAAAATAAGTATCAAATATAAGTAAATAAAATTATTATATTAAATAATTATTCATTTAAACATAATTATTTATTTAAACACGATTATTTATTTAACTAATCGTATCTTAATCGTGTTTTAAACGAATAAACGAATTCAAAATGTCAAATCCAAATCCGACACGATTATTAATCATGTGACACGAATACGATTGTAACATCCCGAGTTTTTGAACAAGGGTATTTTCGTCTTTTTGATAATATACACCCGAGT
>JAVXUL010089006.1:0-23232 GCA_035590515.1 Trichilia minutiflora | reverse complement strand
TACACACATACACACACCATTAAATGGAGAGCAAATATTGAAGATGATGGATAATATTAGATATACACATGAAAAAAGTATAAAATTTAAGAAACGTAAAAAAGATTGTAGTGTTAATGAAAAATTGTGGAATAAGAAGTTAATTTTTTTTATTTGGAATATTGGAAACATTTGTATGTTCCTCATCAATTAAATGTCATGCATATTGTAAAAAATTTATGTGACAACATTATTGGTACCTTGTTGAACATTTTCAGTAAGACGAAGGACAGGGTTAAGTCAAGGTTAGACTTAGTGGATATAGAGATAAGGCCTAAATTGGCTCCTTTAGAAGAAGAAAAATGTACCCATTTGCCTCTAGCGTGTTTTACTTTAAGTAGAAAGGAGAAGAAAAAGTTTTGCCAAACCTTATTGAAGCTAAAGGTACCTGAAGGATATTATAGTAATTTTAAAAACTTAGTGTCTATGTCTGATCTAAGTGTTCGTGGTATGAAATTCCATTATTTTTATATCATAATGCATTAGTTGCTGCCCTTAGCCATTCGCTCTATTTTACGTAAGTATGTTAGATATGCCATCATTAGATTGTGCATTTTCTTCAGTGCTTTGTGTGATCATATTATTGATCCCATAAAGTTACCTTAGTTACTAGGTGATATTGTTATCGCGTTATGTCTTTTATAAAAGATTTTTTCACCTAGTGTTTTTGATATCACGGTACATTTGACCGTTCACCTTATTAAAGAAGTTAGACTTTGTAGACCAATTTATCTATAATGGATGTATTCATTTGAGAGGTATATAAAAGTCATGAAGGGGTATGTTTGTAATCATCCGGAAGGTTGCATAGCCGAATGTTACATTGTTGAAGAAGCACTAAAGTTTCGTGCAGAATATTTAACAAATACAGTTGCAATTGGAAAGGCTTTTAACTTCTGGATAAATGGTTTATATTAATAATGACTTGTTAGATCAATCACATAATTATGTATTGCATAACACTACAGACATTCAATCATATATTGAGTAAAATATCAAATCTTATAATTCTTCGTTTATTAATGTCACACGCCGACCCGTGGGATCCACCTGTGATAGACACCACAGATCCCTAATAAGCATTCCTTAGGTCCAGAACGCTTACTAAAAACTTGTAAGGCTGAAATCATAAACAAATATAAAGTATTTTCCCAAAACAATCAATAAAGCACTTCCAAAATCAAGCCATCCAAATCCACCCAAACTTCAAAATTTTAATAATAAAGGACCACAAACACTTCTATAAACATTTTCATTCTTTTCCACAGCCCAAATATCGTAATGTAAAAGTATTAACACTTAAACATAATAAAGACAATATCAGGGTAGTTTATATATTTGTTTCAAAATCAATAAATACAAATACATGTTCCAATCATAAAAATGGATCCAGTGGACTAGACTACCCTAACTGAGTCAATTACAGGAATATACCTGCACTTCTCAATCTTCAAAGTGACACCACCACCATTGGCTGTCAACCTAAACAAACCTAAAATTAAAAGGTGAGGGGGGTGAGTATATGGGAGTATACTTCGTGAGTGAATCAAAATAGTCATAGATAAATAAATAAAGTTATCTATAAATAAAAAGCAGTTTTGAGGTATTCTACAAACAGTTCAATAAAATAATAAACATCTATATATAATTTTAAACCTCATATCATATATGAAATTCATTGGGCTGACTGCTTTTCTCAGTGATCTCCCTGGCCAAGGGAATCCCGGGATTGTCAGTGGGTTTTATATGCAAATAAAACATGCAACTTTATAAAAATAGATTTTTATGCAAAGAATAAGACATGCATAGTTTAGTTTTATAAAAACAAGCCCACTACTGACATTTGCCTCGGATTAGCCATAGGGTGATATCCGTGACTAATTTGATGAGACTCACAGGTGGTTAAATCCCATAACATCATCATAATATAATAGCAATACACCACCCCCACCTGTGAAGTCTTCACTCACCTAAGCGACCTCTTAATCAGGCCGATCCTAGGCTACCTACCTTATAGCTACAGTAAACAATTCTGACCCACATGACCGTTATCACTAGTATGGATATAAGCTCAGCTCTTATGGCTGTCATCACATCAAATATAAAGAAAATCTGGCCCAATGGTTGTGTCATCATATAACAAACAAGAAACTTAGCCTAACGGTCGTATCATTGACATAAATTATCATCAAAACATCAAAACAGAATATAACTTGGCCGCTATCCATTTCTCATGAAAACATAAAATAAAAGTATAAATCAAATTTTTATAAACATTTATTAAAAATTATTCTTTTAAGCAATAAAAGCGTAAGATGTCCACTCATAACTTAGGGAGGGTATACACCCTAGTTTCCCTCATTTCTCGACTTGGTACGCTGGTTCCTCGCTCGTGCTCCATCACCTAATCACATTCACCATAACTATATTAATATTCGTTTCTAAAATATGAATTATGATGACTATGCATGATATGCATGTTTCCTCGGGTTCTTAAAATCAGACAATATACAAAATCTCCCAAATTCTACTTCATTCGTATACCCGTCTATATATAACTACTATAGACCCATATTGTGATTAAACTAACATAATTCGACCTATTTTCATGGTTTCGATAGGTGAACCCACACATCCGCCAGAATAGTAACTTCAGTTACTATTTATGTTCACCCAATTTATCTGAATACGCGTTTCTAACTTTTTATGACTTTCTTGACTCCTCTACCACTTAAATACCACTTAAAAACTATAATGCAAACGATGAATCTATAAAAATATAAACAAATACACAGTAAAATCCATACGAATCAAAGTTGTTAAAATACAAAAAGGAATACTTAGACGAGTTAGAAACGAAGCTACGAACCTCATGGTATAGTTGGTTTTCTTTGATTTCACTTGAAAGTTAGAAAACTCTAATTTTTCTCTCTGAAACCCTAGCTCCTCTTTTTGATCTCTGTGCTTCTACTGCCAAATCAAGGCTCCTGGGGAGTTAGATGTATGGAGTGTAACTTGCAGACAAAAAGGGATCGAAGATTGGTAAGAAAACGGGTGAAGGATAGTAAAAGCAGAGCACGTTACATGCGTAAGGGAGAGGAGGAGAAGGAGAAAAGGAAAAGAAGAAGAAAAGTGAAAACATATGGACCTCTGACCCCCTATTTATAGAAAAAGGGTAAAATTATCATTTTGCCCTTAAGTTTTCTTAAGGAAAAGCTTCCAGAAGAGGCGATTTCGTTATTTTATGTTGATTCGATCGAACGAATTGGAGTTCATTCAAACGAATTCTTCGAGGATTCGACGTTTACAGAAGTTAGAGAGCTTTCAAATTGTCGATCGAACGAATACATGTTTGACTGAATGAACCAATACTTTGATCGAACAAAACTCCTATTCGATCAGATGAAACCCATTCGATCGAACAAATTTTCCTATTTGTTTGAACGAATAGATTGCCAAAACTTTTTAGAGAGTCACCAATTTTTCGATCAAACGAACGAAGCCATTCGATCGATTGAACCTGCCAAAATGATAATTCTCACTTAAGGCCGCTTCGAAATTGAAAACCGCTAATGGGGTTTTAACGTGCACACTTTCAAACTCTTTTTAATCAATATATATTTCAAATATATCCTCGAAATCATGCTGATGAACTATCGATATGCACGATGGATACAAATGCATGAACAAAAATATGAAAAATTATAAATATACCCTTGAGGTACAAACACGGGTGTCACATTGAACATTTTATATTATGCATTGGACAGGATTGAGTTTAATAGAATCTCTAGTTGTGAAAATACAAAAGCCATATGGGACATGTTAAAAATAATTCATGAGGGGACAAGCAGAGTCGAAGACTCTAAAATTAGCATATTAGTTTATAATTATGAGTTATTCAAAATAAAACCACATGAGAGTATTAAAGACATGTTTACTAGATTTACTGATATCATCAATGGTCAAAAGCATTAGGGAGGAGTTATTCTAACTATGATATTATAACAAAAATTTTAAGAAGTTTGCCTAAGTTTTGGGAGGCAAAAGTAATAGTAATTTGAGAAGCCACGAATTTGAGCACACTGTCGTTTGAAGAATTACTGGGATCATTCATGACTTATGAGTTAGAAGTAATCAAGAATGAAAGCGAAGGCCTTGAAAGAGGTAAGAAAAATGTGATTTTGAAAAGCACACAAGAATATGAAGATGAAGATGATGAGAGTGAAAAAGAAATTAATAAAGATGAATTTTTGTTAATGGCTAAGAAGATGAAAAAGTTTTTCAGTAAGGATAGAATTAAAGGAAGAAATTGGAGGAGAAGAGAGTTTTAACAAAATAAAAAGCTTGACAAGTGTAAGACGAACAAAGAAAAGAAGTTAGAGAAGAAGAAGGAGATAATCTAATATAAGTGCAAGAAACCGGGATATAATGTCCTGAGTGTTCTTAAAGGAAGCACAAAAAGGATAACAAGAAAATAAAGCAATGAAAGTCACGTAAGATAACTTATCGAACAAAGAAAACACTTCTTTCTCAGATAACAAGCAAGCAAATTTCTACCTCATGAGGAAACATGACGATGAGATAGAGTTTCTAAGCCAATACTCATCATACTATGAAAGCTTTTTTAATAGTGAAGATGAGATGTAACTTGATGAGCTAATTGATTTGTATGATGAGTTAAAAAATGACTTTGAGAAACTGTGTAATAAGGATAAGGAAGTACAAAAGAAAAATTTATTGCTTACTAAAGAAAACAAATCTTTAAAATCAAAGGTAAGTGAATTAGAAAAGAAAAAGAAATTCAATTATGCTAAAGAGATAGATGCATTAAATAATGAAAATAGGGTCTTAAATAAAAGAGTAAATGATCTTAAAGGCTTGTATGCTAAATTCACAAAAGGAAAAGAATCATTTGATAAATTATTAGTAAGTCAACGAATGGTTTTTGAGAAGGCCAGGATAGGTTATAACCAAGGAACAAAGTGAAAGGCTTATACAAACTATTTTATTAAATCTTCTAAACAAATAAGCCCTTTTGTTACTTCTCATTTCTCTTGTAGGAAAGGTCACTATAATAACACATGCCCTATAAAAGAAAATACCAATGAGGGTTCAAAATTAATTTGGGTTCTTAAAGGTACAAAAATGAAACCAAATGTGTATACTAAAGTGACATAGGTTCCTAAGTCTAAGGCTAATATTTATGGATCCAAAGTTAAATGAGTATCAAAATAAATCCTCTTTATTTTATAAGAACTGCATGTGAGGAGTATTAAGTACAAAAAAAATAGTTTTTTAATAGTGGATGCTGAAGGCACATGATCAATAACAAATAGTTGTTCTCCAACGAGAAAAAAAGGATATAAAAGATTTTATCTTTGGTGATAACAACTAGGAAAAAGTAAAAGGTGTTAGCACCATTGAGGTAAAAAATGTGTTAATTAAAGATGTTTTCTATGTTGAAAGTTTGAAATATAATTTACTTAGCATTAGTCAATTATGCAATAATGGTTATAATGTTACATTTCTTAAAGATTGTTGTGAAGTGTATGCTAAGAAAATCTTTTATGCCTCTAGAATGAGATGTATATGTGGATTAAATTTAGAAACTTAGAGAAAGTGAATACTTTTGTTTGCAAGTTTTATGTGATGATTCTTAGTTTTGACATAGAAGGTTAGGTCATTATAATATAGACCTTATAAGTGTTGGAGATATGTCCTAAATCCAATCTGTCACACAAGTTAGGGACATTATCTATAGTAAATATACCTTAATAATTAATTATAAATTAGTTACAATTAAGTATAAATGGTAAAACCTTATCATTTTACATTTTCTCAATTGCGACTCATTGATTAGTGTAATGATGCAAAATGATATCCTATGATGTATTATGTGTCTAGACTCTATCTACAATGTGTTATAGATATGAGACAGAGTCTATGATTTAAATACATCAAAATTAATTCCTGATTGAGGTAATGTCGTTGGGGACAATGACATTGCATGATCAGCATGTTTTGTTGTTGCCAAAGATTAATATTTGATGTTAATGGTTGGGTGATGAGTCTTATATCACAAAAGTATAAACATGGGTAGTATGTTTGAGAACATATTACAGAACATGACCAAACGTGATGAATCACATAAATGATTATCCTCAGTCAATGATTCATCACTTAGCCGTACTAGTATACCACTAGTCCTTTGACCTAAGATATCCTGACTATTATCTGTAGTGAGGCACATCATTCAGTTGTGTATATTACACTGGGCTAGCCACGCCTGGTGAAAGCAGCTTGATAACAATGTGTTCTTACTGTATGAGAACAGGTGATCTCAAGATGGAATCTGCTAGCTTAGATATTTGAGCTTGAGATCCTAGGTGAGAATGTCATACACTAGGATCGAAACCTCTGGCCAGAGTTTGCAGTTCTGAAAAAGAGTTTTCAGATATACGGATCCCGTATATGATTGATTTCTGAGCCTATAATTGAGTTAGGGGTTTGACGCTTTCATGGCCCGCACTCAATCAGGAGTCGACAGCAGAGGGACTTTATTACATGTAAGTATGACTATATGGGTTTATTTGAAATTTTATTCTTTGTATTCTAGGGGTCATGATATCTTGCTAGAGGTCACTCATGATCATTGCGAGCTTCGATTACAAGGAGTTGTATCGAGGTGATGTGAATGAGTTCATATATGCTCATGTCTAGTTCACGGTGAATCCAGGGGATCACACACAATAACCAGTAAGTTGACGATTGATAATTTCATATTGATATGTTGGTGTAAAGAATAATTGTTCCCGATGAGGACGCGCTAGCACCCGTCAATTCGGGAATTGTTCCGATGGTTTTATATAATACCATAAATATGATTTATGAATTATTGGGAGACACAAAAAGATATGTTGGTGTATATATATGTGAATAAATAAATTTATTTATTTATTAAAGATTAATTAATTGTTAATTAATCCATTTTTATATACATATATCATATCTTTTATGTTTGAAAGTCAAATATATATATATATATATATATATATATATATATATATATATATATAATAATAATAATAATAATAATAAAAGGATGAAATTATCATTTTATCTTTGAAAAATGTAAAGGAGAAAATTCTAGATGAGGATAAAACAGTTATTTTATAGGGATTTTCATTTGTTCGATCAAATAAATCGAGGGGTGCATTTGAATGAATTGCTGAATTCAGTTGAACAAACCACAGTTCATTCAAACAAATCCTTCGACAATTATAAAAGTCAAGGGACTTCCATTTATAGTTCTAAGGAATCAATCAATTCGATCAAATGAATCACCTTTCGTTAGAACAAATCTGAGGCCAAATATTTTTTAGAAAGTTCTCAAAATATCGATCGAATAAATCACCCTATTCATTCGCTTGAATCAGTTAAAATTATAAATTTCACTTGGAATAAAAAAATATCATTGGGGTTCTACTTAAAATAAAACTAACTTTTAATTAGGTTGAGGTTCTTGCGTTTACAACTTCAAAACTCAGTCTGAACTAACTTAAATCCTCAATTTAATTATAGAGTCGCAATGTCAGGTAAATTATTTATAAGGTGGGCATAATTATATGTATAGAAAAAATGAAAAACTATCTTATT
Organism: Trichilia minutiflora; assembly: GCA_035590515.1. Classification (NCBI taxonomy): domain Eukaryota; kingdom Viridiplantae; phylum Streptophyta; class Magnoliopsida; order Sapindales; family Meliaceae; genus Trichilia; species Trichilia minutiflora. The sequence goes on along the minus strand of JAVXUL010089006.1, from coordinate 15,534 downwards.
ACCCTTGAGACTTAGACACGGGGCTCACAAATAATCTTTAATTGACAAAAAAGAAAGAAAGTATACACACACATGAGTTGAAGTATCGATACTTGGCGCTGCAGGAGTAAAAGTATTGATACGCCGTCCAGAAGTATTGACACTTTGACATGTAAAATCACATCATGATGTGCCTAGGCAAGAAAATATCGATACTTTGTAGGAAGTATCGATACTTAGGCACGTAAGTATTGCTAAGTTATGTAGCGTGAAAAGTAACGATACTCTATTAACTGTAGTGAACAGTGAAGTTAAAAATATCGATACTTTGAGGAAAAAATATCGATACTCGGGGCTATAGTGAACAGTGAAGGACAAAGTATCGATACTTTGAAAAAAGTATTGATACTCTGGGATGTAAACAAACCTGAAACCTAAATTTTGACAAAAGTATCGATATTTTGAATGTAACGAGGCACTACCTAGATGAAAGTATCGATACTTGAAATTATGGACAAGCTTGAAAACCATTTTAAAGCCAAAGTATTGATATCTAGAGAGAAAGTATCGATACTTAGTGACATGTTGAATGTTTTGGCATAATTTTGGAGGATATTTTGATTATTTCAAAGCTCTATAGATATACAGGACAAGGGTTCATCTTTCCCATTCTCTTTCTTCCTCCCCGTCTGTAACTTTTCTCTCCATTCTTCTAACCTCCAATATTCTTCATAGAATAACCTCATAATCAAAATTTGAGCTCAAAAACATCATTTAATTAGAGTTTTATTTGATGATTTAAGAGAAATCAAGAGAGAAGGGTCATAGGTGAACAGTAATCGAGAAGAGAAATTAAGAAATGAGGGGTTCAAAATGCATCTACCAGCTTGGGCTTAAAAGCTATACTTAGAGTATCTCCGACGCAAGAAGAATATTGAGAGAGTGCTTCTTCATCTCAGTGTGAGTGGATATTATCTCAGTTTTCTCTTCTTAAATGATATTTAAAAATATTTATATGCCTTTATACACTTCTAAATGATAGAATATATATATAATGAGCATATTGAGGAGGCGTTGACTAATGTTGTGTGGTGACTAGGATGGTTCCTTATTTCTTGTAGAATTAGGTGATGTTGTGATATATTTGTTATTATAAATCTGAAGTGGAAGGCCAATTATGAATATTATCCGTTGATAGTATTATGTGAATTGTGGCATGATTTAAATATGTTTGATGACCAGGATGCCATTGCTTTATTTAGCCTTGTATGCTGTTATGTATTGATTTTGGCCTTATATGCCATTATGTATTATTTTTGGCCTTATGAGTCATTAATGACAATTTTGGCCTTGTAAGCCATTGATGATGATTTTGGCCTTGTAAGCCATTGATGATGATTTTGGCTTTGTGTGCCGTAGTTATATGGTTTTGGCCTTGTGAGTCATCGATATTGAGTTTATAGTATCGTGTGCCACTGTTTTTGATTTTATGTGGGTGAGGATTGGCCATACAGTTCGAGACAGAGTGAGTCGAATCTAATAGACTCAAGGATGAGGATTGACCATGTAGTTCAGAGTGGGTGGAATCCAATAGATCTAGGAATGGATTGACTATGCAGTCCGAGATAAAATGGGTGAAATCCATCATTCTCATATTATATAACATGCTACTTATACACAAGTACGGGTATACATACTCTTGTAAGTTGTGGATTAACCATATAGCTTGAAAGAGAATAGATGGGACCCTACAAACCAATAAAAGATTTTATATTAAAATTTTCATGATATTTTTTCCATATTTCTTTATGCCATATACTCACTAAGTATTTTTTCAAATACTCACCTCTTGCACCCTATTTTAGGTTAGTGTAGTCATACGCGGATATTATTCAGCTGATCAAAGATTTTAGTAATATTTTTAGGTACTCTACTCATATTTCAGTAGTATAGCAATATTTGATTTTTTTATATTTTGCTTGGCAGTGATTTTATTGCAGTAATTTATTTTGAAACAAGTATTTAATATAATGAGTTGCATGGATATACATATGGGGTGAATGTATTTGAAAATCTGTTATATTCGATTTATGTTTTAAAATGGATTTTGAAAATAGGTTCTAATACCTTGCGTGTCTTAGGAATGCATTCTAATTAATAAGATGTATTTCTTAAATTCGAGGCGATTACCATGTGGTTGATTTCTAGGGTCGGGGCATAACATGAAAAACAAACTTTTCCATTAACTCTAATATGTCATCTATTCAATCATGATTTCTTATATTTGATTCAAGCCATACACAAGTAAATCATTACTATAGATACAACCCTAACATACTCTGATATCATTTGTAGGATTCTATAACCTAAAACATGCATAATTTAAATTTTTATAATATATATCATCAAATATATATTAAAAGCCAAGGTTTTAAATTTTGTTACCTTTTCCAAACTTTTAATTTGATGAAAATGAGTTAGAAAGCAATCCATTCTGTTCAATCTACACTCCAAATGCCTTATAAGCTTGAAGAAAACTTATTTTCTTCTTTGAAAATCTTGAAAACAAAATTTTTCTTTCTTCCCTTTGCAGGTTGAATTTTGCTTGCTTGAAAATGAATGATTTTTTCATTTTGCTTTTTATATTTATTTGATAAAAATCCATTAATTTTAAACCAATTAAAATTAATGCACAAAGACCAATTAAAATTAGACAAAGCAATACATATTTAGACCAGTAATCTAATGCCAAACTAAGGTATATTTTGTCCAATAATTATATGTCAAAATAATGCCTTTTTTGAGTTAAAATAAATGATAAACATTTTTATTTATCTATTTCTTTAACAATTAAGGAAATATTAATTAATTCAAAAATTAATTAACGATTAATTAATAACTGAATTTTAAAACACTAATGCATTTACGAATTGGTGCTCGCATACTTATCAAAATAACAAATAAATATATACCTTACTTTAAGTTATATATATATGTATGTATGTATTTTTCGGCCAATTAAATTATTCTAAAGGTGTTAGTCTTCTATGAATAATTTTTCTTTTTCTCATATAGCTTCCTAAAGTATAAGGTTATTAGTATGATCAAGAAGATTCATAGTAGATTAGCTGTGACTGATGTCTAAATATTTTGAAACTCAACAACTATGGTTGGTATCTAACAATACGCTATAGTTCCTAATCCATAATAAAATAATTCTTTATCAAACCTCGCTTGATTATATGTACCGTATGAATAAAATCCTTCTATTGTGTAATCTTAATCAAATTAGGATGCATAGAATGTCAAAACCCTAAATTTAATATTTTATAAATCGTCGATTAATATAGCTCAAACTTGTCATCATGAACTTTTCATGTGGTATTTATTTGGCTTTGGCCAAAGACTTGATTTTAAACACTTATCGATATTTGTTTATAAACTTATACCTGAATAGAATTATCAAAAATATTTAATCCTATTGAACGAGTTAATAAAACCCATCTCGACTATCATATGAATCGTTATATGAGCAATACATAATCAAACCAGTTTTATCATATAAGACATGATTAGTTCTATACTTACATACCCTATAAATTATATGTATCTATACAAGATCCGACTCTGATGTTTCAGATCAAATGATCACTTCGTATACTATTATAGTCTTTCGATAAATTAATAACTATATACATACCATATGATTTATCATTCTTTGGTCATATTTAACAAATAGTTCTTTAACTATAAATCTATACTAAATTATGTAATAGTGCAAAATATGTCAATCATGCAATGACATTACCTTAATCGAAAACTTATTCAGATGTATTTAAATCATAAATTCTATTCTCATATCTACAATACTTTGCTGATAGAGTTTTAATATATAATACATCACGAAATATCATTTTGCATTATTATAATAATCAATGAAATAAGTCGTAACTGAAAAAAATACAAAATGATAAAAAAAATATCATTTGTAATTAATCATAAATATTTTATAATTAATTAGTAAGATATATTTAAATGGATAATATCCCTAATCTGTGTATCACAATTGGATTTAAGGCATATCTCCAACAACTTAATACATCATTAATATATATTTTTTAATAAACAAAAAAAAAAAACTAAAAGAACAAAGGGCAAAACAATACCATAATGCAAATGGTGTGTTCTTATAAAATCAACCCCAACAAATTCTAACGCCAAAACTTGCTAAAACAAAGCAAAATTTACTAGAACACCATAATACAAAATTTGTGTTCTTACCAAAACTTCTCTATCAAATTCCAATGCCAAAACTTACAATAACAACAATAAAAATAATAAAACATCAAAATGTTAAATAAAAAATAATCTTATCATTTCAATTTTAAAAAATAAATAAATATAGCAACTACCAAGGACACCATTTCGCCCTTCATTATTTGCCAATCGAAGAAACTCCCTTGACACAGAAAAGTAAGCAACCAAACCCCTGACATCCATCAACAACAAACAATACCAAAACCATCAACAAAATAGCTCAAAGTCACCAACCCAAAATGGGGCAATCTTTTCACCCCCGACTACCCCATGTCCAGTGTCACAACTACCATCGATCGGCTCAATAGCTACCATATTATCATCTCATCCTACTTCTACCGGAAAAATATTCGTCGTTCAAAGAAATTGCAAACCAATCTGCGAGCCACTTCCAGTTTCTTTCAATTTTTATTGTCTAATCACTCCAATTCAAATCAATCTCACCATCACCATGGTTCTCATTGCATGATCTTCTAAATTAATTATAAAAAAAATACAACAATCTGATTGTTTTTTTTTTCTTGTGAAAACGTTTTTGTTATTTTGCGAGTATTTTTATAGATCTATTTACTGCATGGCTTTCGAAAGTGATTCATATGGTATTCAAAGTTTTAAATTTTAGGTTTTTGTGAATAACCAACATGCACTTTAATTAACTAATGAAGATTGATCGGAATCAATGACAAAGACGATTTTGTTAAATTTGGCAAAACTTTATTGTTTATTGTTGTTTGGAAAAATTTAAGTATTAAAATATTGCTGATAAAAAAAAATTTACTTGTGAGAAAATATCCAACAGATTTCGAGAAACATAAAAGGAGATTGCATCCAAAAATTAAACCTTAAAATTTTGCTTCTCATTCAATAAATTTTCAGGTAAGTATCTTAAATAAATTATACAAACTAAAATCCTTACAAAAATTGTTTACTTTTACTATAAATGCAATATACATCATTTTAGGATTGTGTACTCTAGTTTAACAAAAATTCTACAAAAAAATATATACTTTTAAAATTTACAATATTTTTAAAATTATAGCATAACATTTTAAAATTATAATTTGTTAAATATTGAGATTTAATTCTCGTCCAATATCTTCTAGAGCAAATATCTTAAATAAAAATAAATATAAAATATCAATCACACCATATATAAGTATTTACATAAAAACTCTTGTAACGAAGAAAATTCACAACTGTCAAGAATGACAAAAGAAAAAAAACCATTGTGTAAAAGTTGATATAACCACTCTTAGTAATTTTCTCTCACAATCAAATTTCAATCACACTCAATTTTAATAGATATCACTATACTCTAATTATATTTAATCTCAAAAGATCTCATTGTTTTTTGCATTAAAATTTGCCTACTACAGATATTGGTATCCAATTTTTATAGATCTCATGCTAATCTCTAGAGATTGGTACTCAATCTCAATAGATCTCATTGCCACAAAAAATTGATTCTTTTTAAAGATTTCAGACTATGTAGCACATGAACCGACCTCTTTTTATATAGTAGGTAATAATTTATGTAAGAATAGTATAATCTTTTTTTGTACACGATAAACTTAAATTTAAATAAGGTAAATTTTGTAAAAAAAACATTCCTAATTTCCTAAATAAAAATTTTATTAAAAACAAAAAACTACAAATTATAACAAATAAAATAGGATATTTTTATAAAAATATAAATTCTTGTAAAAAAAGAGTCATACCATAATATTAAATACTTAACAGATTTTTTATACAACAAATCCTAACTATTGTAAAAGTGACAATATCACTAAATTGGTACTTGGTAAGAAGTTCTACATTATCTTGCTTTCTTTTTTTCTTTTTTCTCCTTTAGTAAGAGTATTTTCTTATTTTCTATATTGTAAATTTAATTTCTAAATAATAATTTATTATCTGTACTTGGATATAAGCAATCCTACGAGCATCTACATCGTCAAATATGGAGACTATGCATATGGTATATGAAAATATTTACATCATGTGTATACACCAATAAATGATGACACGTGTATATGTACGTGGAACTCTCTCTCTCTCTCTCTCTCTCTCTCTTCTATGACATTAGAGCATGCAAGTGTGAAGATGAAGAAGTTGAACAATCCCATATAGAAAATGTAGAGTATATGGAGTGGTCAAATGGGCACATGACCAGATAGATAGATAATCATGCATACATGGTAGCTTTTAAGGAAGGAAGGAAGGTCAAGTTTCCTTAATTTCCTAATGAGTTGGTATATTTTCTAGTTGGGATTTAAAAGAGGGAGGCCATGCTGTGGGGGACAAAAAGCACATTATAATTAAGAAAGATTACAAAATGAAGTAACATATCATATACATATTACTGTGCCCTGGATGCAATGTTCTTCTCTCTCTCTCTCTCTTAATTTGTAAATTGTAATATAAACTGGGAAAGTGTGTAATGCCAAAATCCAAGAAACGAATAGAAAGAAGGAATGACCAATGTCATGCAATGCAATGGAAGAATGAACGAGCAATGAACATATAAGAAGAGAAGCTAGTGAGAAACAAGGATTAGTCAAGTCATACATACCACTTCTTACATGCAAGTTCATAATTTAGTAACAGTAGTAGCATAAATTAAATGAAAGAGTCACTATAGGAGGGGCGGTGAGGTCGGGTCAGAGTCAGCCTCTAAGGTCTCAGCTCCCTCATCTCATGTCAATTCTCATCTCTTCTCACGCATGGTGTTGGCACTGTCCAATTAAATGCAAAAGCATCGAGAGGCTACGCCAAATCGATCCATACAAATAACATAATAATATTGGGGGAAAGAAAAGAAAGGAGTGGATTTGTAGGGGAAGTGGGGTCTTTTCTGTTTCGGAGGGACAACCCGAAATAAATGCGAAAGAGAAAAGAAATTACTGCAGTACAGGCACAGCACACAGCAGCTGGTAGCGAAGTTTTGGTGCTGTAATGCGTGCAATTGTCCGCATATCCCCCTACCTTTAAAACTGCCCCTTTCATTTTATGTCATATTTTCGTCTACCACTTCGCATCTCATCACCAATACAAACCAACCCTAGTCATAGTATTGGTATTAGTGCAAGTATTTGTACAGTTAACGTTCCTACCAATTGCCCATAACACTCATTATAAAAAAAAGAAAAAAGGGCCCATGGCCATCTTCTTCTATTCTAGGCTTCTTAACTAATTTCCTTTTACTAATGTCCATTGAAAATGATTTGGATTTCTATTCTATATGTATTTATGCGTTACAATTCAAGTTCACTTCGATTCATTAGGTGATGAAAGGTAGACTGTATATATGTATCACATATACTTGTTCGGTCATGGGAAATTAGTTTTAAAATTTTTATTTAGAAAAACGTTTCAAAATTATTTCATTCATGTGTGTGTGTATATATATTAATAATAGTTTTAGAAATACAAATTTTTTAGACAAATTACAAATAAAAATTAATATGAAAATATTATTTGATCAATATATAATTTATATTATTTATTTTTAGTAATTGTATGAATCTTATATATTTATAGTGAACTAATATGGTTCATATAAAGACAATTCGTACATAATTTATCCTAATGGTTATTAATTCCTACCACAAAAGTTGAAAGAATAAAGGTAATGTTGCACATACAGCAAGACCCAAGCGTACATGAATTTAAAATCTACCACAAAAACTACATGATTCATGGTGTGTGTAATGTGTATGATCCAGGCGTCAGCAGTAACTGTGAAGAAAGACAGTAATGGAGTACTTCTGTCAATGACAATGCAGTTGAAAGAAAAGTCAGCATTGCAAGAGTACGTCATCAGTGTCTTCCAATATTGCAATTGTTGTTCATTTTTACTACGTTTCACAATCACAAATCAAAAACCAATTAATCAAACCAAAAGATAGAAAATAGTCAATATTAGCCATAGGAGTACTTAACAATAAAGCTGCTTCTGCTTCTCACTGAACTCGATTCTTCTTAGTTTTCTCTATTTTTCTGCGCTTATTAGCTTATCCTTTGGATTTTGAGTTTTTAACACTACAGTCCATTTTATTGCATTACAGTCTTAAGCGGTGTAATAAATGCTTCTCTTTGATCAGTATTTATATCGACATTTCTTCTGCAACGGCCTTTCATTTCATTTCATGCTTTCTGCTTTCTGGACAACTGCCATTGATTCTTAATTTCCCACCCACCCGCCATTTACCCACTTCTTGTCCTTTTTGTCTTATGTAAGTTGCCTTCTGTTCTGTTCTCGAAATGCATATACAAATAGAATAGAATATATTTTATGCATGATTTTTGTTTTTCAAGTCTCAGCACACTAGTTTAGTCTCAGTGGAATCCCAGTTGTAGCTATATATATATACAATCCTCATCTTTTTCTTTTTATGAATCATGTTACAGTATAACATTTGTATTATATAAATACACTAAATAACGTTTTCAAGAGGTATGATATAATCTAAGTGGGAAGCACACCACTTTTATAGGACTGTTGAATTGCATAGTGTATAATCCAAAGATTTAATGTGTAGGGTAATACGTAGCTGTAGCTTATTTTTATTACTAAATTTTATAGCCACATTAATAATAAAGTATTAGCTTAATTACTGTAAGAATTTATAATGAGCCTTGAAGTTAGTGGAGAGAGCTTGTGAGCTATATATGAATTTTTGATGTTTAATCATTTCAAGCCCTTGTCTGTTTTTCTTTGATAATAATGATCTTTGAAATTAGGATAATCTATTTTAATCAAGGATATGAGCTAGTATATTTTATCCACAATGCAATAACCTGAAACATTGTGTCTTTAAAATTAATGGATCTATTTATCTGTTAGACATTGTTACGATCTAACTGTTAGTTAAATGGCTTAATCTAAGATTAAATTTAAACTAATAGGTAATAGTTTAAGATTATGATTCGGTTTTGATTGATCTAAGTTTTTACTAAATAAATGCACGAGTATAATAATAATTAATAAACAAAAAATATAAAAAAAATAAATCATAACTTCATATAAATAAAAATGTGAAAAAAATCATTATAAGTTAAGCAAATTTGGATTAGGATTGAATCATAATTTAATAGTTATTTTAAAAAATAATTTTAGATTTTTTTATATTATAATGTACTAACTTTAATACTACAATTGTGTAATATTAAAATTTAAATATCACATATTAATATAAAAATTTATGATTCTTAATGAACTTTTATAAATTTGCTTCCAAAACATAAAAGGAGTACTACAATGCTAAATGAAGCATTGACACAATATTAATATGAAAAAGAAGTCTTAAAAAGGCTTTTCAACTAAAAAATGAATGATTCCATTTGATCAAATTTTTACTTATTGAAAATTAAATAGACCAGATCGAAAAGTTCGAACAGGAGATGTTGACTTTAGTATAATATTAATTGAATGAACTGAAAAATATAAATTAAGGGATAAAAATAAACATTAAAATTAAAGATAAATCTTCATAGCCATCTTTAATTTGGTGTTATAAACTAAGGAAAAGAATACCCATGCATATATTTCCTCTCTAGATTTTATATATATTTGGGCAATCGGGCATTCAAAATATTATAAAAATTTTGCATTAATAAGGTTTTCATCTTGAGTTTGAGGACCCAAGACCAAGAGTGACTTATTTTTCTATCATTGTATTCAAAATCATAGTCAATCTCAATAAGCATTATAAGCTAGGTACATGTCTTTCAAAATTTTTTTTTTTTGTATAAGTGAAAACTTTAATTTATTGAATTTTAAATATACATAAAAACAATTATGATATGAGAAAATAATTTAAATAAATCGATAATCTAATTCTTAAAAATTTTAATAAAAAATATTAAATATTCAAAATTAAAATAAATATAAAAATAATTATTATTTATAAATTTTTATCATCAAATCATCCATTTCATTTCATGGTAGACTAGTGTTGCAGTACTTGAAATTGCAAATAATCTGTTTCCAGAGAAAAGTTCAAAAAGGTAGAACAAAACTAGACCCTGCCTGTCTGCCGTCTGTCATGCACATATTAAGAGGCAAAAACCACCCCCACGAACAAATAGTATTATTGTAAAGTCTGGAAGAGTAAGAACATTTTTCTTGCCAAAGAGACTAAACGGCAAATGATCAAAGAAGACGATGGGAATGATAATCAAACAGTCTATAATATATAACTAAGATCGAGAAAATGAAGCAAATAGATCACAGACAAATGTATTTTGACATAAAAAAATTGTCTAGGAAAGGGGTGTTTCATTAAAGATATAAAATAGTCCATTATGCCTCTCTCTCTAGCTAGCTGATGAATGATCACTTTCAATAATGAATCCTTCCAAGTTGTAAACAAAGTAGAAAAAGAAGAAGGTTAATTATATATATAGATATATGTATGTAGACTAAAATGTCGTCATTGATCTCTACTGGTGCAAATAAATACAATTCCAATTGCATTGAGACGAGTCGGGCAACCGTGTGCATTGCCTTGAATTGCAGACTGTAATATGTATCATGAGAAAAAAATCTGAAGTTAGGACACTGACTGAGCCAGCTAGCTAGCTAGCTACAAGCCATACAGCTATTTATGTTTCAGTCGTTTTGGGCAACACTGGGAATTGTGTCCAAAATTTATTTTTTATTTGTTAGATCAGCCATACATGAATAATAATAACATGGGGATACCCGCACCCCACCCACGATATTAGCATCCTAACCTAATTTACAAACTTTAATGCAGATCGCATCGTCAACTCAAACTCTCTAATTAATTTACTATTATCTGAAAAAAAAATTGACCGAAATATTGGTTTTAGTTGAAACCCTAATTTCAGTACTGTAGATCAAAGCAATTTTTTTTTTTTTTATGAAAGCCTTTTGATTTTTTTTGTAAGTCTACCACTACATGTGATTTCATAGTATTTGATAGAATAAAAATAAAATTCATAATGTAATTTTGAGGGAAGCCCACAAAAATTAACAGTGAGTAATACTAAACAACCGAAGAGTAAAAGTTTTACCTATGACCATGGAAGGAAGAGAAAGAAACCCTAAGCTTAAGACGGATCAATGTGGCGGCGGTCATCTCCTGTTGCAGCCCTTGGTTGCTGAAACTGATTGAGTTGTCCAATGCTAGCTGATACATTCGTAGCGAGAAGGTTTGCATCATAATTACTACCCGCATCAAAACCTCTAATCATCTGCTGTTGATGAGGATGATCTCTCGGAAAGAACTGATGATGAAAGTGATAATCACGTCCACCACCTCCTCCACCAACACCTCCACCGATCAGATTGATCCCCATGTTCTGATGGTAGTGGGTTGTTGAAGCAGTGGCAGCTGCCGCTGCCGCCGCGATTAGACCGGCGTGGCCTGTGATTCCCAAGTTTTCATATTTGGAGAGTTCAGACTTAGCACAGCTGAGATCCGTTTGTAGTTGACGGAGTCTGTGTTGAAGGAAAGAGATGACTCCTACGCAACCGTAGACAGGGTCTCGAAGACGCATCTCAGCCTCATATGCAAGTGAATTCACAGCGTCTTCTCTCTGTGAAGGTTGCAATTCATTCAGTAGTTTGGTAACGTTGCTTGCACCAAACACTCTGTGGACGTTGGCAAATTTCTGAGGCTGGTCCGGTGGGAAATATGGAGCGAAAACGCACTCTGGTTGACACTTTCGCCTCAGGAATTTACAAGCCGCACATGGTGAATTCGAGGCTGAGGCCATGTTATAATTATACCTTCTTTTATCTCTGCAAAGCTATAATACATGCATTATATAATCAATTTGAAAGAAAAATATAAATCACACGAAATTAAAAGTTCAGTACTATTCATGAGCAGAATTGACAATAAACTAATAAAACTCAACTTGATTCAAATTTATATAAAGCACCAAACAAAACGAGTAGGAAAGGAGAAGAGAGATAGTAGGGCTAGCTGCAATGGGTGTTTAGGGTTGAATTTTGTTAATTATGGCTAAAGAAAAATTTCCATCTATAACATACATAAAACTGGAATTTCAGGATCTGGGTAATAATTATTGATTTTTTCTGTCCAAAATCAAAAAGAAATCTTCTTAATTTTGTTGGGTGGGTTGGAGTATAAACCGCAAAAGGAAGGTATAAAATAATTGTAGCTCAGCAATATATTTATATAAAACAAGAAACTAGAATTCGATCTCCATTTATATGGTAGTCCACCTGTGAGATTTTAAGAATAAGTTAATGGATTGGATCTCGTGAAGTTGGAGTTTTATGGTTTTGCTATTTTCCATGGAAAGCTAGGTTTGATACAGCTCATCTCCCTTGAATTTCAAACATATATATTTAAATGGATATTAGTATTTAATTTCCTTTCAACGAGACTTTTTCTATAAAATTATATGTATTGGGATGAACAAAGGAGAATGAAATCTATGAAGACTCCACAAAAGATACGAAGAAGAAGTATTTCTTTTCTAGTTGAGTGAAGTATTAAATTACATTAGAATATAGGTGAAAAGGAGAGATGGGATAGCTCTGACTCTTGACTGTAGGAATTATGGAGATCTTGGGAAGAAGAATTACCTCTTTATTCTTATTCTTTCTGTCTTGGAAGTTTAATAAAAAAAAAAAAAGAATAAAAAAAAGAAAAAAGAGAGATTGAATTGAAAGCAGAACAGTAATATTACTAGTAGTGGACGTGGGTGCTTGCAAGAGGTAATCGGCTTTTCTCGAGTCAAATGTTTCCTTTCTTTTTCACGAGTATGATGGGACGGTTGATGTCAATAAGATCTTCCTCTGAGGCTGCTGCTGCTTACCTGCTTCTTCTTTTCTCTTTCTTCTTTCTTGTTTCTGTTCTGTTTGCGCTTTGCTTTTGTAAGAGTCGGTTCTTTGGCCCATTCATCTCAGACCTCAAAGTTTTTTAGGATACCATCCAAAAGATTTTTAGGCACAAAAGAAATATCTTCGTCCTTATAAATTAATTTAGAATTCTCTCCAAATAATATAAAATCTCATAATCTATCTTTTAAGAGGTTCAGTATTCTTATTAACACATTAATGTCAGAAGTACGACTTTAAGATCATACTAAAAAAAATAAAATATAAATAAAAACTACTAAAACACATACTTATAATTTATCTATTATTATAACTCAAATTTCTTAATAGTTGATGGAAGTCAAATTACAAGAACAAACACCAAATATAAATTTTACAGTTTAAATATCTCTTTAAACTCACTTGAAACATGTAAATTAAATTAAAGGACAAATATGTAATCTAGAGTGTGTTTTTTTCTTTTTTTCTTTTTTTTGTGTGTGTTATGTAGCTCTCCTCTATTTTCACACATAGCAAAAAAAGGAAATATATATATATACACATATTCTTTCTAAACGCTGTCTTACTATTATTTTTTTACACACAGCAAAAAAATAACAATTTTTTATTATACACAAACTCGAACTCTTTTTTATCATTATCTGTATGGCTTTTAAATAAATAAAAAAAAGATAAATATCAACTCATAATTGGTGTCATGGGAAGTTATCAATAACTCCCATGTTTTACCTCTCTCACTCATTCATAATGAGGTGAATTATGTTTCATCTCATAACTCATAAATCTTCATATTATATAAAATAGGCCATGCAATCAACATTTATCATTTGGAAGTTTGTTTGTTATATAACGGTTACGTAAATATAACAAACACTTAGTAGAACTCCTATGTAGTACCCAGATCCATTCTATCATATTTCACATCTCTTCATGTTTCTTAATTAGTCAATAGATCATGGTGTATTCATAATCATGGTTTTTACTAAGAAAAATATAATTAATATACCGTTTAATATAATTGAATATGAAATTTAAATGTTTTTTCTTTTCCTTCTTGAATCTCTTAATTTAAGCTTAGTAGATTTTTTAGAATCGTTCCATTAAATTGAATTATCATAGTGAGGTCAAACTTAAACCTTAAAAAATAGGCAAAAGTACTAAGGGTACTTATGAGATTGTCTTAACATCAAAGTCTCACGTAATGAAGAAAAAGAGTCTAAAAACCTTATTACTTCCTTTAATCAACTTATTGCATATGTGGTATAAATCATATACTGTGGTATTTTTTTTCTTTTTTATTGGAGTGTATGTCCTTTTCTTTTAAAGCAATACCCCATATGTGATGGTTTAAATACATATAGTATTCAACTTGATTCCACTGCCCTACCATTTTCACATACATGACTTACACATGGCACAGAGGTAAATTGTAATATCCCGTATCTTGATTTAGGGATATTTTAGTAAATAAAAATAAATTAGGGGTATTTTGATAATTTGGACATAGTTATTATAGTAGTATCAGAATTGGTATTGGTTGGTACCGAATGAAAGTTTGTAATATCTAGAGGATTATGCCATAAACGACGCTCGAATTGGATAAGTATTGAGAGAGTTATCATATTTTCTGACTAAATGGATAAAATCACAGCTCAATTTCTAAAGCAGCACCCCTATAGCCAGTTTGTTTTTCGGATGTTTTGAGATTGGTAGGATGATTATAATTCGAAGAAGAGGCTAAATATTTTGGTGATAAATTTAGGAGTGAGAAACAAAGTCCGCTATAAATACAAATAGCAAAATAGAGGTCGGAATGCAAAATAGGATGAGAAATGATTGTTTTGCCCCTAAAGAGTAATTTTATCTCAAAATAATAAATTTACCCCTGAGGTCTATATATACATACCTTTTGTTCTCATTTTCATTTGTGCAGGGCAGAGGAGGAGAAAGAGGAGAGGAGAGGAGAGAGAAAGTACAAAGAGAAAATATTTTTTAATCATAACTTCATGCATACATGTTGTATTGATGCACCGTTTGTGCCATTGGACTCTTATCGATGAGAAAAACCAGAATTTTGATCATATAATTCTAGAAAAGTCATCAAAATAGTACCTAAAATTCACTATAGCTATGGTGAAATATTGATTTTTTTTTCGTATTTTAACCTTCAAAATCGGATGTTTTACCTCGTAAAGATCGGATAAACTCCTGATGAGTAGTTCTCACTATAAAACCTATGTTTTTTATGAATATAAGAGAATGATATAGATTAGTTTATGAGTTGATTGATTTTGATTGGTTAGCTTGAACTTTTTGTGTTATGATTGATAACATCGAATTGTTAACAATGTTGTGATATTGAATGTTTGTATTATGGGGTTCATTAGGTTTAAAATGTA